>JAADYJ010000331.1:0-25059 GCA_023338205.1 Halophytophthora polymorphica
AACGCACTGTCCGGTGGCAGCGTAGGCAGCGCCGCGACTGGGAACCACCGCCGGATGCGCGCCTCCTGCGCGTGTGTGTGGCCCCGCGGTTGCTCGCTGCTGCTGAGCTCCACGGCGTCCTCCGCCAGTTGCGCCCACTCTAGCGCCCGGCGCAGCGACTCGAGGTTCCACGCGTGCAGCTGCGTGGTCTGCGTCAGGTTGGCCAGCTTCACGAACACGCGCACTTGCTCCGCCTGCTGCAGCCGCAGCTCGCCATCCTCTGCCGTGTGCATCCCGAAAATAATGCGACGGTGTATCCGGACCGGATGACGCCGATACAAAGACGAAGTACAGCGTGCCCGATGCCAAGCAATTTCGGAATTTCTTGGCATCGGGCACGCTGTTCTTGGCCTTTGTATTGGCTTTTTCCAGGCCTTTTGCCATATGTCGTGTACACTGATTGTACCATGACACCTTGCTGCGTATGCCCTTGGCAGCGCCTTCATGCCCGTTTTCCTAGTTGCTCAACCACGAAGACTTACTACCTCGCCGCCGTCTACCCCCGGAACCTCGCCTTGGCCTGTTGCACGTCAACTGGTTTAGTGGGACACGTCGCGTGCGTGAGTGGAGCGCCGTAGTGGTTCGTACTGCTGCGCGGGCTCTGAGCGGGTCAAGAGTATCCGCTCCTTACGGTGCACTCAGCACGAACTGGAGATGGCAGCAAGGTGCAGCATATTCCAGGCAATTGCCATCGCGACAAAGTCCATTGAAGCGTCAACCTTCAGGACCAACCGATGGCTACCTTCTATCGAGCATCGGGGGGCCTGCTCGGTGGGGCCAGCCAGATAGCTACGTAGCTACGACCACGACTCGACCACATAGCGCTTCTTGCGCACCAGGAACTTCATGGCCTTCTCCGCGTTGGCCATAGGCATCTTGCCTACCGAGTGCAACACGTGGCAAAGCGTCTCGTACACGTCGCTGGGCATGCGCTTAGCCGAGCCCGCCACGTAGATGTAGCCCTCGTCGTTCATGATAAAGTCGAAGACGGCTTTCCGGTTCTCGAACAGAAGTGTCTGCACGTACACCTTGTGGTCCTGTGATGACAGTCAAACGCACACATCGTTGGAAGAGGCGAGCGGTTTGTCAGAACGAAGCACGCCAGTTGTAGACGTCTGCCTAGCAGATCCAAGTGACGCGCACCTGGTCGCGCGAAAACGCCGCGTGCAGCTTCGTGAGGTCGCCCGACGCCTCGAGAGCTCGCAGCTCCTCGCCATAGAGGAAGTCCTGTCAGTGCCACCCAACGCGCCATTCGGTCAGTTGCATTGTCACCTCAAAGCGAGAGCTACTGGCCACATTGACTGCCTCAACTTACCTTGTCCTCGTGGCGGCAGCCAAAGTACAGGTGCGTGGCTCCTAGCGACGCGTCCGCCTTTGCCTGCGCTCTCTGGAACTGACGCTCCTGCGCAATGGCTCGCATGCTGGCCAGACCCGTGCCTGGCCCAATGAGCAGCATGTTGTGTTCGCGGGTAGGCGGGTCGAAGAGCCCCTTCTTGATCCACATTGGCATGAGCGTCTGTTTTTTTGCCGGGTCCAGCGAACGGAAGAAAGATGAGCAAATGCCCTCGCGACGCCGTTTATAAGGCGTCAGGAAATCCACGAGCGCAACAGTCAGGTGCACCTGGAAACCACAACACGAGGCAAATTCAGTCAGAACCGGAGCCCAACACAAGCTGTTCGCCAACCGCGCTGCTCTAGGAGAATAACTCGTAGACGTACGCGGCCGGGATGGAGCAGGGCGGACGAGGAGATCGAGTACGAGCGCGGCTGCTGGCGGGGAATGAGCTGCAGAATGGTCTCTAGCGGCGCACTGACGCTCGGGAAGTCTGTGAGCGCCTCGACGTACGTCTTCTTCTCGCGAATGCAGTAGTCATAGAGAAGGTCCACGCCCTCCGCCGACGCCAGCTCCTCGAGCTTCTCTTTCTGCTCATACCAGACGTCAACAGCGGTAAACACATCAGAAAAGAGTCAGTGTGTTTTTTCCTCCACCACAGTCCGAGCAAGCGAAGCCGCTGATCAGAGCGTACCTCCTCCTCGTTCGACGCGAACAGCGACAGCTTCTCGAAAAAGCTCCGGCGTGGCGTCTCCAGAATGGCCAAGTACTTGGTGAACACATCACGCAGAGTCGTGGGTGATGGCACGTCGTGTTGCTCCGAGCCATCGGCCGCCCTGATCGAGATGACGGTCTCACCGTCCATCTTGACGTACTCCAGCAGGTCCTCCACGCCAGTCACGTTGTCCGGATACACCACTGCGATGTCGCCAGCTTGGAACGGAGGCGACGGAGCATCGCTTCCTGCAGTAGCTTGGCTAATGTCGAACTCCAGATGCCTCACATCCTGCTCCCAATCTGAGGCGGTAATGCGCTCGTTGATCACCACGGGGGCCATGTACATGCCGCGTTCGACGCCCACAGCAGTGCGAGGCGGTGCATAGAACGCAGAAGTGTCGCTCCTCGGTGAGAAATCACTTGTCAGTCGTGCTTCGGCACTGTCAGCAGCGTGGATGGCCACAGAGTACAGCGGAGCGACGGGCTTAGGCGAGTCGTCAACGGCCACACCGGCCGGGAGCGGGTACAGCTGCAGCACGGCAGGCCAGAGCTTATCTAGCCACGGGTTCAATGCGCCAAAGTACCCGTAGGCGTGCTGGTCGTCGCCCAGTCCGCGCTCGACGAGCTCCGAGGCGCCCAGCTGCAGCAGTCGCGCCTGTAGCCGCCGCGCCACGGCATTGTACTTGGCGTAGCTCGAGTCGCCCAGTCCGAAGACGGCCACGCGCACGCCCGCGAGCCATTGCGCGCCCAGATTCTTGCGGAGTAGACTGCGCCAGGCCTTGCGCATGTTTTCGGGTGCCTCGCCGTCGCCCGTCGTGGACGCCACGAACACCACGGTCGAGCAGCGCGGCAGCAGTTGCGCCACGGGGAAGTCGTCCATGGCGGCCACCTGCGTGTCCTGCAGCTGGCGGTTGAAGGCGCGCTGCTGCACGAACTCAGCCACGTCCTGCGCCGTGCCCGTCTCGCTGCCGTACAGTACCAGCAGCCGCGGCACATGCAGCTCCTGCGCCATGATGCTCCTCTTCGCCCTCTTCTTCGCCTCGTCGATCTGTCACTCGAGGTCGCGTGGCTGCGTGTGACGCTAAGTTCGCTCAAGTTTGATGCGATGTGATTGGCCGCAAGCGGCATGCCACGTACTTAGCAGGAGTCCGGTGATCCTTAAGTTCGTTTGATTGTCACGACAAGCAAATCTCGCACTTGCGGCGGTGTCCACGCCTGCGCTGCAGCATGCCGGCTGCTGCCTGCTGTCTGCAGAGGACGAGTACACGGCTACCGCTAGCACCAAGGTGTGCGTCTGAGTGCAAGTCTGGCAGTGACTTGTGCATCGGCTCTCGCTTTCTTCTGCTGCTTGCGTCCGTGGTGTCAACCCCGAGTGCAGACCGCAAAGCGCAATGGCCGTCGACTGGTAGCGCCCGCAGTACATGTACAAGCAACTCGCTGCATTGCAGCGAGACCTTCGACCAGCACAGTGAGAGGGGTGACGAGATGACGCGAAGCCATCGCGCGGCATAGTGACGAACCTGCGGCTTAACATGGCTGCGGAAAGTGTTCCGTCCTTGAACCTTGGGCCTCGCTCTCGGCAAATGCAAGGGCACCGGCCACTGCCGCGACTCACACCGCGCTGGCAGGAGGCCGGCATTGGCACGAGAAGCGAGAAGCGAGCGGAGCGCGCCAGCACCAGGCCCAGGCCCTTGCACGCCCAGCCCAGCTCAGCTCGCGCCGGAATGGCTGGCATTCCACTGCGCTGATGAGCGGCGGTGCGCGTCAGCAGTGACGCGTCGAGCTCTCCGCCAATGGGAGCGCCCCAAACGGGCGCAAATCCCCTGCATCCGCTAAACCCGGTCGGTACGCTCGCTTGGCGAAAGTGACTTGGTGTTTGTATGGGCGTGCGAGCGTACGTCACGTCGCATACAAAGCCCAAGTGACGCCCCTTCAAGCCCGTACGCTCGCATGCTTGGAAGAGGCCTGGAAGGTATGGGGCCCACATCCGCATCCAACGCTCCAACGCTCCAACGCTCCAACGCATTGGGCCGGGCCGTGGAGCTGGCCATTCGCGAATCCGCCCCCAAGAGCTCGAGCCCCGCCTAGTCTGCCATGCTGTCCGCCGCCGCCGCCCAGATGCGCCGCTCGCCGCTGCGTCTGGCGCGCCGCCAGTTGTTCCACTCGGAGGTGCGCAACTCGGAGCTCGTGTGCTCGCAGGGCTACATCAACGGCAAGTGGGTGGACGCGCACTTGGGCAAGCACTTTGCCGTGGAGGACCCCGCGGCCGACAAGGAGATCGCGCACGTAGCCAACATGGGCGCGGCCGAGACGCTCGAGGCCATCGCCGCCGCCAAGCAGGCGCAGCGGCAGTGGAAGAAGACGACGCCGCTGGCGCGCTCGGCGCTGCTCAAGAAGTGGCACGCCGCCATCGAGGCGCACACGGAGGACCTGGCCGTGATCGCGTCGGCCGAGAGCGGCAAGCCGCTGCCCGAGGCCCGGGGCGAGGTGGCCTATGCCAATGGCTTCATCGACTTTTACGCGCACGACGTGATGCACTCGAGCGGCTTTGTGGGCTCGCCGTCGCTGGCGAGCCACAAGATCCTCGCCGTGAAGGAGCCCGTGGGCGTGTGCGGCATCGTCACACCCTGGAACTTCCCGCTGGCCATGATCACGCGCAAGCTGGGCCCATGTCTGGCCGCGGGCTGCACGGCCGTGGTCAAGCCCGCGGCCGAGACGCCGCTGTCGGCGCTGGCCCTGGCCAAGCTGGCCGAGCAGGTGGGCATCCCCGCGGGCGTCATCAACGTGGTGCCGTCGCCCAACGACAAGGCGGCCGAGGTGGGCGCGGCGCTCACGGGCAGCCGCGACGTGCGCAAGATCTCCTTCACGGGCTCCACGCGCGTGGGCAAGCTGCTCATGCAGCAATCGGCCGAGACGGTCAAGCGCGTGTCACTCGAGCTGGGCGGCAATGCACCCTTCATCGTGTTCGGGGACGCCGACCTGGACAAGGCGCTGGACGGACTCATGGCCTCCAAGTTCCGCAACACGGGCCAGACGTGCGTGTGCAGCAACCGCATCTTCCTGCACGAGAGCGTCTACGACGAGTTCGCGGCCAAGCTCGTGGAGCGCGTCAAGCAGCTCAAGATGGGCTACCCGCGCGACGACGGCGTGCAGCTGGGGCCTGTCATCGGGCCCGCCGCGCACCTCAAGACCACGGAGCTCGTGCACGACGCGCTCACGAACGGCGCCAAGGCGCTCGTGGGCGGCAAACCCAGCAAGCACGGCAAGAACTATTACGAGGCCACGGTGTTGGCCGACGTAGACGACACGATGCGCGTGTGGAGCGAAGAGATCTTCGGCCCCATCGTGCCGCTCTTCAAGTTCTCCACGGAGGAAGAGGTGATCGAGAAGGCCAACGGCACGGAGGCGGGGCTGGCCGGCTACTTTTTCTCGGAGGACCTGCACCGCGTTTGGCGGGTGGCGGCCGAGCTCGAGTGCGGCATGGTGGGCGTCAACACGGGCGTCATCTCGAACGTCCAGGCGCCTTTCGGCGGCGTCAAGCAGTCGGGATTGGGCCGCGAAGGCTCCATGATGGGGCTGGAGGAGTACCAGGAGACCAAGATGGTCTGTATGGGCGGGCTCGAGTAAGGTTATAGCGGCATCCGGGCCGCGGACGCCAGTCAGGGCGGAGGAAGTCGAGTCAAGTGAACCAGCAGCGCGTCTTCGCGGCCTGCGGTACGACATTCAGCCAGTGAGTACAGCGTGTTTGCTCCCTCCTTCCCTCCCTCCCCGCTCGTGTTTTCTCGAGCCATGTCGTGTCACGCGTTGTATTCGTCTTCAGTAGATACGTCGGTCATGCTGGACACGACCAGGATGTCTCGCCTGTCACTGCGTTGTAGTAGTACGTCTTGCCGTCGTCGTCCAGCGTCGTCTCCCACGGGCTCGACGCCACTACGCTGTCTCCAGGTGTTGCGGTTTGCACCCACTCTCCAGGCTTGCTCCAGCTCGTCTCGCCTGTCACTTCGTTGCAGTAGTACGTCCTGCCGCTCTCGTCTCGGCATTCCGTCCAAGTCTCCAGCCCACCAGCGTCAAGCATGGCAGCGCTAGTACTCTTGGCATTGCCATCAAGAGCGGAGGTTGTTGCTGCTGCTGCTGCGTCTCTGGCCTTGCGCTCCGTCACCACGTGGCTCTGCTCGCGGATGAAGATCTGCTGGACGAGCACGTCCGCCTTTTGCCAGTCCTTGTCGCTGATGGCGGTCTCCAGCCACGCCATGTGTTGCTCGCGCGACGAGTAGAGCACGGGAGACTCGCGGAGCTGCTGGACCTGCGCCAGCAGCGCCAGCGAGATCTGGTCCTCGCAGTCCGACGTGTCGCGGGCGCTGCGCGGCGACAGCGACCAGCGCGTCTCGCCCGTGACTTCGTTGTAGTAGTACGAGTTGCGCGACTCCGGGTCCACGTACTCGACCCACTTCTTGCCCAGCGAGCGTGCCTTGACGGACCGTGACGTGAGCGCGCTGCTACCGTCGCTGTTGACGAGCTCCCGAGCGTCCTGGAACCACTCGCGCGACAAGCTACTGGCGCTGCGGCCGGTCACAAACGTCTCGTAGCAGACGTCAAAGTCCTCGGGCTTCTCCCATCGATACTCCTCCGTGAGGGCATTATAGTAGTAGATCAAGCCGCTCTCCGGGTCTCTGTGCTCCGTCCAGATGGGTCGAGGCTGCGACCGCGAGCTGGCCACGAGCTTCCCGTCCTCGCCGTACTCGTAGCCGTAGCGGTACTGCCAGTGCATGGACCTCGTCGTGTTGACACTGCGAGCCGAACGGCGAGAAGCCATGGCCGAGTCTCCGATGGACTCGTGGACACTCCGGGGCGACAGCGAGGCTTTCACGACCCTCGTCGGCGGATGGAAGAAGAACACGTGCTCGCTAATGGGGTCCACTCGTCGCTCCCATTCACCCAGTAGCGGTCCTCGCACTTGTGTGGAGGCTAGCAGCGTGTCGAGGTCTTGCTGCTGTTCCTCGAGCCACTCACGACGTCTTCGAGACGTCTGGCTGTCGGTGAAGAAAGCGTTCTCGAGTGCCTCGGGTTTCTCCCACTGGTACTCTCCGGTCAAACTGTTGAAGAAGTAGGCCGTCTGGAGCTTGTCGTCAAAGCCCTCGTACCAGTTGCACGGAGCAGACTGCTGGCTTGCGGTGCCGTCCTTCCGTTGATCCGGAGCAGCGCGCTGGCTGCTAGGCGGATGTTCGCTGTTGCCTGGAGACGTGGACGCATCCAGAGCTACTTGAGCCATCGGCTGTGCGAATTGGTCGCTGAAAATGTCCATGGCCAGCGGCCGATGCCACCGCGTGTCACCAGTCAGTGCGTTGTAGTAGTACAGCCGCATGTCGTCCTCAGTGTGCATCTGGATCCAGCAGTTGCCACCTTCGCGGACAGCGCAGCGCACGCGGAAGCCGTGGAAGACCTTCTGGATGCTCGTGGCCGCCTGCCGCTCGCGCCGCACTTTGCCCTGCAGCCGGTTGCGCCGGTTCTCCTTGGTCTTCTGGATCACGCCTTGGGTCAGCGGCTCCAGCTCGCGCTTCACACTGCGGAGCTGCTTCTGCGTGTCGTTCAGCGACGTGCTCAGCGTCTCGAACGCGCGGCCGGCCAGCGCAATCTCCATGCGCTTGGCCCGCAGCTGGTCGGCGAGTTGCACCTGCAAGTACTGCGTCAAGTACCGCTGCGGCGTGCCCGTGATCCGGCTCGAGTCGTGGTACTTGGTCTTGATCTGCAGCGTCTTCTCCAGCTCGAGCGTCAGCGCGCGCTCGTCCTCCTCGTCGGCCGTGATCTTGCGCTGCAGTTCGTCTACTTTCTCGGACACCTCGTCCACCAGAGCCTGGAGCTTTGCCTCCTTGGCAAACAACGGCTTGGCCTGCAGTCGGAATCGCTGCAGTTCGCGCTGGAGCTCAGCCTCGGCTCGGCCTCGATGGCCTCGCGCCATCCGCTGGATGTCTGTCGCGGCCTGCAGTCGCTTCCGTTGCGCCGCCATGGCCTGCTGCATGGCCTTCATGAACCCGCGCGAGGCGTGGGCGCGGTAGGCGGACTGGATGCAGTACGCCGCCTCGTTCTCCCGCACGCGGAGCTTCACGAGGCCGAGCAGCACGGCCGACAAGTGTTTGTCTCGGATGCCGCGCCAGTACCTCTGGATGGTCCTGGCCGCGTCCACTACACGCTGCTGCTGGGCCTCCACGCGCAGCGCCGCCGCCGTGCGTCTCGCCTGGTGGCCTCGGAAGACCTTCTGCATCCTGGTGGCGCCATCGTGACACCGCTGCAAGTGTAGCAACTCCGCCAGACGCTGCGCGCGCACCTGCCGGCCGATGTGGCCGCGATACACGCGCTGAATGCACAGCGCGGCGCGCTTCTCCCGCTCCAGCTGCAGTCGATTGGCCTCCCGGGCAGCACGCAGCATGGCCACGTCCCCACGTCCGCGGTGGCCGCGATACGCGCGTTGCAGTTTGGTGGCCGCCAGGTGCTGCATGGTGAGCACTCGCGCCTGGAACTGCTGCTCGCAGAAGAGCTCGTGCCGCATCTCCTGCACGCGCTTGCGGTCGCGATGGCCTCGAAAGACCTTCTGAAAGATGAGCGCGGCCTCGTCCTCGTGCTCCTGGATCTGCCGCACGCGTTTGGCCCGCGCCAGGAGCCGACGGAGCTGCAGGTCGCGAAACGCGGTGCCAATCAAGCGAGCCGCCTGGTCCTCGAGCTGCAGACGCTTCTCCGCGGCGAGCCGCTTGGTCACCAGGAAGCCCCGCACGCGCGCCTGGATCTTAGGCAGGATGCGGCGCTCCACGTACTTGAGCTTGGCCTGCCAGAGCCCTCCACGCGCGAGACAGCCCCGCATGGCGGCCTGGATCCGAGTCGCGCACCTGACGCGCAGCAGCCGCAGGTCGCGCTGGCGACAGAGCTCGGCGGCGTTCGGGAGCGGCTCATAGCCGAAGAAGCTCGTGCTCCACTGCACGAACTCGAGCTTCGTGATGAGCCGCTGCAGGTAGCGGCGCCCGATCTGCGCGCAGTTGGTCACGTCCAGCGTGATGAGGTTCGTGCACACGCTCGTGAGCGCGTCCACGCCGCTCTCGGTGACCCGCGGACAGCCCGCGAGCGACAAGCGAGCCAAAGACTTGGTGATGCCGCCGTCGCCGCCGCCTACGAGCTCCGCCAGCGCGGCGTCCCCCACGCGGTGGCAGCCCGCGAGGCTCAAGTAGGTCACTGCCGTGCAGTTCTGCGCCAAGCCACGCACGCCACGGGCGTCGATATTGGGGCTGCCGCTGATGTCGAGCCATGTGAGCTGCGGACACCGCGTCGCGAGCAGCTGCAGGTCCGCGTTCGTCGTCTTGATGCAGCCAGCCAGCGAGAGCGTCTCGAGCTGGGAGCACCGCTGGGCCAGCGCGTGGATGGCGACGCTGCTCACGTCTCGACAGCCTGTGAGCTTGAGGGTCGTGAGCAGCGGACAGCCTTTCGCGACGGCGCGGACGCCTGGATCGTGCACGTGCTGGCAGCCAAAGAGGTCCAGCACGCGCAGCTTGGGGCAGCACTTGCCGATCTCCAGCAGCGCCTTGTCGCCGAACTCGCCCAAGCGGGCGCACTCGGAGACGTCGAGGTGGCGCAGGTCCTTGCAGCACTGCGCCATCTTGACGACGCCCGCGTCCGAGACACCCTGGCAGCGCTTCATGACAAAGGTCTGGATCATCCAGCAGCCGGCCGCCAGCGTCTGCAGCGCGTTGTCGTTGAGCTGCGGGCAGTCGCTGAGGTCCACGGCCACGAGGCGGCAGTTGTGCGCTAGCAGCCGCAGCCCCAACTCGGTCACGCGCTCGCACTGCGCCAGGTAGATGGTCTCCAGTCGCGTGTGGCAGTGTCTCGCCACGGACCAGAGCCCCGCGTCCGTGATCTGCGAGCAGCCCGACAGGTTCAGGCCGCGCAGGTTGGGCACCGCGAGCACCACTTCCTGCAGCGTCGCGTCCGTGACGGTCATGCCCGTGTCGATGGCGTGTTGCTGCAGGTCGATGGCCTCCTGGAAGCCGCCGTGCTCGCCCGCGTCCAGGAAATTGCGCAGGAACGAGTGCATCTGGCGCTGCTGCTTCTCCTCTAGCGTCATGCCCAAAGCCGAGCCAGTGCGTGGAGACGCACTCGACGCCCGGGAGCTTGTCAATGGCGGCAGTCCACGCGTCGATGGGCTCGGTGGCCGGCCGTGTGGTCGCTTTACGAGCTTCGGGTGGAGGGCGCTTGCGTTGGCAGCACCAACTCCACGAATGACGTACTGAGGAGCGTCGCCGTCTTCTCGGGGAGATCCCCTGGCTCCTGCCGCCCGACTGTCATGACGCGGAGAGTACGAGTCACGTTGGCTGATGGTCATCGCCCCAGTTGTGTCCAAGTGCCTGCACCGCTAGTGTGTCGACCACACGGAGACCACGTTCTCGATCGCCCTGTCTTCCTAAGCGCAGTGTACCGTTGTCCCGCCTGGAAAAGACGTTCGGTATTCTTAGGAGACGCCACTGTGCACTGCGTTTGATTCGTTGCTGGCTGTTGAGTACGCAGCACGAAGGACGGCGCGGTAGCTGTCCGTGAACAAGTCGCTTGTAGTGTCAGTGTGCTGGAAGGAGGCGGTCCTCGCTCAGTGTCTATGGCTCGCGACGTAAGGAATGACGCGTCTTGGGCTCCATAGCTGGTGCTAGAAGACATCGTAGCAGCTTCGTTGGTGATGATCGAGCGCCAAGACAGTCGATGAGATCGTCGTCATGGGGCACAAGGGTATCCAACTACCGAGCTAAGGGATGGAGTCTGGTCAGACCAGCACAAGAGAGCAATGCACTCCCCGAAAGAAGCAAGTCATAACTACATGCATCCCCTGCGTTTCTTACAGTAAGCACTGTGCTTTGCAGCTGGCGGGCGGCGACCGAGACGTGAACCTCCCAGTTTAGCGCAGTCTTCTTCTCGCTGGTGTCGTCCGAGCGGGTGATGCTCGGTCACCGCGCGCGGCTTGCTCCGCTTGTTCGGCGTTCTGGGTTGCCGCGGGCAGCACTCCCGGCTTGCGCCTATGGCATGGGCATGCCAGGTCGCATATTACCCAGGTGCGCCGACACCAGTGCGCTCGTGGAGAAGAAGAAGGACATGGCGATCTGGCTCAGGTTCTGGCTCTGCGAGCTCATGTTGGCGAACGACGCGGCGCAGAGCAGCAGCGAGCCCCACGCCAGCTCCTTCCACTGCAATAGACAAACACACGCATGGATATACACACGCATCAGCACTGCAGACCTCCCGCGCCATATCGAACGGCCACGGCTCAGCAACGGAGCCGCCCGACGCGAATCAGCTCGGCCCAGCGAGCAGGACGCACCTTGAGCATGAAGGCCAGGAAGCCCAGGATGAGCGAGAAGAAGGCATACCAGTCCGTCGGGCCTTCGTCCGGGTCCACCGTCTCGCGCACGAACGGGTGCAGGTCTCCGGGGCGCCGCGGGTCGCCGTGCAGCTTGGCCGACATGCTGCTTCCTCTACTCCCTTCCGCTCGTTTGAATGTGCGCTGTCGTTGCGGTGGCGGAGCTCTTCGCGGGGGCTAGTATTATGGGGTCTCCATATCACGGAGATACTGCAATTTATATGCAAGCGTCTGGTTTTGGGTGGTGCTACGTGGCCCAAAGACAGGGACACTATTCGGATCAAGGTTTAAACTTACGTTCAGTAGGAATAATTAGTGAAGCTTGTATTTGTGCGCGGACGGTGCGGCATACGTCGCGCTCACTGCTTGTTCTGCGCCGTGAGATGCAGCGTGGCGGTGTAGAACTCGTCAATGTACTCCAGGAAGTCGCGGTGTCCGCCTTCCCTGTCGTCCCCGCATTCACGAGTGCGGTCGCTGCTCTCGGTCAGTACCTATCACAATCAGCAAGACGCACGATTAGTTCGGTCGCGTGGTGGGAACTCCAGCCAGCATGCTTCCTCGCAGTCCGTGGTCTACCTGCTGAGTTGATGTTGGCGCTACGGCCGCTGTATCTCTTAGCGCTTCTTCGCGGCCGCGCTCGCGCCGCCGCCGAAGCAGCCGGTCGTCATTCTGCAACGTCGCCTCCTGCAGTTTCTGGCGGTGTCTGGCTTGGAGGTCGGAGATCTCTAGCGCGTGCACCGCGCGCAAGCTCTCCTTCTCGGCCTCGTGCTTATTCTTCGCATCCAGTCGCGTACGCTCCGCCGCCTCCAACGCTCGCTCGTAACCCTCCGCTCGGGCACGCAGCTCCTGCAACAGATTCCCCGTGTCAGACTTCCTCCACTTCGAACAAGCAGCACGATCAAAGGCAGACATGCCTCGGGATACGCCGAGATATCCTAAGTCAAGCCAATGCAAGGCGTCACCTTGTTGTCTGCTGCCAGTGCGCGTGTCTCGTTCGCTGCGTCCTGCAGCTGGAGCCGCATTCGCTCGAAAGCACCCTTCCAAACGCGCTGCCATTCCCACTGCTCGTCCTGCTCCGCCGTCTGGATCTGCTTGCTGGCCGTCTGCACCTTCACCGATGCGAAACCCAGAGCATAGCAAGTCGAATATCAGCATCCCAAAACGAGGAGAGGAATACGAGTAGCAGTGCTTGGCCTCACGCAGACTAAGGACGTACAACGGCGACCTGTGTAGCGCGTTCGTCGGCGTTGTTGTCGCCATTTCGCCATGCCGTGCACGGGTCCTCAACCCTCCTGACGACGGATTGGCGCCGTCTTCCAGTCTGGAAGACTTCCACCGTCGCTCTCGGTCGCATAGGTGTTGGTGACGCCTTGCTTGCATGTCTAATAGCCTTGGCGAGCTTCGCGACCTACAAGCGGTTGATCGAACCAAGGATGTGTCAGCCGCCGAGCAGAACGTGGTCGTGAATGCAATGACGAGCGCCTGAACGACCCCCTGGAAGTCCAGTGCTATTGAAGCGAGCCACGAAGCCGTACTGTGTGTCTGGGTAGCGTCGGTAGCGGGCCTTGAGGAGGCATCTTGGCGAACGGCTCTTCCACCACCTGAGAACCACGAAAAGTTCCGGCGTCAGTGCCTGTCAACCAGTCCAAGTCAACCATCAAGCTGTCTGCTCTGAAGTACAACAGAGAATGCAAAGCGCTTACGCCGTCCTGTAGCATCTGCAGTAGCACGTGGGCGTGCTCCGATACGTTCTTGAGCCACGCCGGGTTGGACGTCGGCTGACCACGGAGCTTCCGGACCCAGTGCATGACGCGGATCTGTTGGTGTTTGTTGGTGCCACCACCATCCGATCGGCGCGCGATGAGCTCCTGGATGTGCTCCAGCGTGTCATGGAGCTTCTCACTCGAGCTGCCGGTGACAAGACTTGCAGTCGACCTCATTGGCACGAACTATTGCGCCCTGGGAGAAGACTTCAGTAGTGAAAAGACGCTTCGGTTGCAGCCGTGACGCACTTCGGGCTGCTCGTCTGTCGTTTCGGGCAGTAGGTGGAAACTGCAGGCGCGAATTGCAGGCTCCCGACGCGAGTATTAGCCAAGCGACGAAAGGATAAGCACCGGAGCAGGCACAACGGTAGGTGGGAAGGCTGAGAGCCGCTCGCCGCCATGGACCACAAAGTCACCACCGACTACACCCGGCTGCTTGCCAACGCGAACGTCAAGGTCCGCCTTCTACTCTTCAAGGACGCGACTCGAGGCGTGATCTCCAGAGATGTGGGGGCATTGGGGGCATGCTGACAGGAAATAACTTGGTTCGTTGTGGACATTGGCTGCTCTGTCATAGGTGTTTGTTCGAGCGCGGCCATGCGCCGACGGCCAGAAGCCGCCCGAGGACATGTTCGAGCGCAAGAAAGAGGCTCCGAAGAACATTGTCATCAAGGTCCGCACTATCTCCTCCGCTAGGACCAAGCCAGACGCTACCAGACGTTCAAGTTTAGGCTCACGACCTCCTATGCGTGTGTCTTGTCGGATTGTTACTGATCTACTAGGACACGGAGCGGATGCAATATGGGAACCACGCTTTCAGCTTTGATAATGTGCGGTTGCAGTATCTTCCGTTGAGGGGAAGAACGCTGCTGCATCCAACTGGTCTCAAGCCCGATCGGCGCATGTGTCGTCATGTGGAATGCGGATGTTGTGCTGGCAGATCTATTGGACTGACACGACGCAAGCAACGCTGTTCGACTCGGTACTCTTCCTTCTCTTGAGCGGCGACGAATAATGCAACAAGCACAAGTTGTGATGAAGTGGTGCGTAATACTCTATTGTGAATGCGTCGTGTGGCGAATGTAGTCCAGTAAGTGCCTAGTGGACTACGCCTTAAAAGGCATCAATAGCTGCTGTTTTGCCTACGGCCAAACAGGCTCAGGCAAGACTTTCAGGTACGTTGGGCATCAGAGCAACGGTGCTTGTATTCGTTCGGTTCATTGCTAAAGGTGGTGTTCTCGGGGTTGCACACGCCGTGATATTGTTGTCCCAGTATCTTCGGCGAGCCAGCTGGGGAGAAGGCGGGGCTACTGTCTCGCTCCATCGAGTATCTCTTCCACAGGATCGACCTCCAGGACAGCAAAGCGAAGGCAAGTGAACGTTTGCCACCCTTGTATGGGCGGGTTACGTTATATACTCGTTGCCAGAGCTCACGCTGTATTGCTGCGTAGGAAGTGACATTAGCGGTAAGCTTTCTCGAGATCTACTGCGACCGCGTCCGCGACCTGTCTCGAGCGTAAGGGCTGATAAGGTGGCGGTGCAATTCTTGGCCATGTTTCGAAGTCAACCACGAGTCTAACGTCTGTGTGTATGAATGGACTCTGAAGCTACCTCAAGAAGGCTGGGAGGCCAGTGTCGTATCAGACGTCGAGCAGCGCAGAGTGGTTCCTTCGCCAGGTATGCGAAACAGGCTCCGCCACCAAGCATATATACCTTCCTTACGTCTAACTACTACTGGACGACTCTCCTGCTTGATCAGCGGCAAATTCCCCGAACTGAGAGCTCCTCGAGGTGCGTATACCCCAGGCTCTCTCGTCTCCAAACTTCACCCTCTGTGTCGCAAGCTCAAGTCAGTAGGGTGTTGGTGGCTCTTGTACAGCTTCTGCTCGAACCCACCCAAGAGCGAAGATGAGTACGACTACGAAAAAGGTTCGAGCGGCCATGAGGCGTCTAGTTCAAGACGACGAAGACGCTCTGACCATGAAATCGATATGGTATGACCTGACTGTCTCGTAATGCTTCATCCCCACGCAGCAAACTTCGAGATTCACGAGGACGCCCAGGGACGGGTTTTCGTGAAAGACCTGGCCATGGTCACGGTCACATCTCGCGAGGAAGCAGACGCGATCGTCCAATGCGGACTCAAGCTGCGGTCGACACACGAAACGAAGATGAACGCCGTGTCCTCGCGTTCGCACACGGTGTTCACGATCCACGTCTTCCAACAAGGTGAGACAGCGCTACTATCTACTGGGTGGTCGAGTTGGCCCGCATTCGATGTGAACGCCACTCATCTTCAGTTTGACTGTTTGGTTTATTTGGCATCAATGGAAGCTCGGGATTCGGAGGAAGTGACCTACGGAATGCTCAACATGGTAGATTTGGCCGGGTACGTCTCTACAATAGTCATTCGTTCAAACTTTAAATGGCTCCGCTTCGATAACGCTGGAGAACCCCGTGAATTACCAGGTCAGAGCGGCTAAAGAAGAGCGAGTCCGACGGCCAGCGGCTCAAGGAGGCGCTGCATATCAATTCGAGCCTGAGTGCGGTAGGCAAAGTCGTCATGTCGCTGGACCCCGAGAGTGGCTACAACTATATCCCGTACCGAGACTCCAAGCTCACGCGTTTGCTACAGAATAGCATCGGTGCGTTCGCTGTGCGGTGCTGCTCTCTGGTTTGTTTGACACGGTTTTTCATCAGTGTTTGATGGCTGTTTGCTCTCTTCTTGTAGGTGGAAACTCCTTCACGACGCTGATTGCGACGATCCATCCCATGAAGGAGCATTATGAAGAGTGCCTAGGCACGCTGCAGTTCGCAAATCGCTGTCGCTCCGTGCAGAACCAAGTACGGGGTGTCAACACTCCTCTTCCTCTATTCATGAGTTCTCAATTTGACTGATGTTGCTGATGTGTGTATTCGGCGCTCGATAGCCACGAGTCAACCACATCAGCGGCACTGTGGCGGACAAGGACCGCCGCATCCGGAAACTCCAGGAAGAGCTCTCCGTTCTGCGACGGCAGCTCGAAGGTTTGCGCACCGAGTATAACAACCGCTTCGTCGCGACTCTGAACGAACTGGGTTTCCAAGCGGAGGAAGTATCCGACAACGGAGAGATCAAGTTTGCCGTACGCCACCTTTGTACTTTGTCTCGCGGCGGTGTATCCCTACTGAATTCAAGGCTATGTACTCTATCCTCTGTCAAAATCAAAGGACGGGATGGTGCTCCGCTCGGTGTTTTCGGACGCAGAGCAAGGCGAACACGCCACCGCCGTGAGCAGCTTCTCCATAGGCCGGCAACTAGGGCAGTCGGGGCAGATGCAGACCTTGTGGCGGTCCAACGGTACTCACCACTGTTGGTTTGCGCTTGTTCTAGAGTGCAAACTGACTTCGAAGGTTCTTCTTTGCCGTACTTTTGATGATCATGGTAGCGGAAAGCGCTCGCTGCGACCGCGATCGGCTGCGCCAAAAGTACGCGAACGCCAAGAACAACTTCACCGTAGTCGTGGTACGCTCGGCTTGGGGGTTTGTGGGAGCTGGACATGGATGCTGTTTGAGAGCTCCTGTCTGATTGGGGTACGTTGTCTGATATCCGACAGACCGAGGCGAAGAAAGAAAAGGAGGACGCGCGGCGTGTGATCAACGAACAGAAGCGGCGCATCGCCACGATGGAGAATTCCATGGACCAGAAAGCGAATGAGTATGAGCGCGCCCTGGCGTCCGAAGCCGCACGGCATCGAGCCGAAATGAAGGAGCTGCTCAGTCGGAACTGCAAACTCGCACCGGCGAACGCGGAGGAGCAGTGTTTCCAACTGCAGCTGCAACAACTGCAGCAACGACAGCTGTCGCTCGGAAACGAGCATTTGGAGGCGCTCGACACCTCCAGCAAGCGCAACAAGCGAGCCGAGCAGGTTTGCGCTCACAGCCTCTCACTTTCACGAATCCCTAGCATCGGTTCCAAACAGCACGTATTTGATTTCCTGGGTGTTGGCAGAAACTGCTCCAGCGGGTAGCGGCCGTGCAGCTAGGCAAAGAAGACGAGATCGCACTCATCCGTCAGCAAGTACGTCTCGAGACACAACACTCGAGTCGGAGTCGTTGGTAGAAACGAGTATGCTAGTCTCACCTTGCTTGGCACGTTGCTGTGTTTCGCACAGTACGAGCAAGCTCTCAAGAACAAAGCGGACGAACTGCAAGCTGCGGACGCCAAACTCAAGCAGCTCCAGAAAACCACTGCCACCACTGTGGATGTACGTCCAGTGGTGTCCCGCACGCCATATGCCGTCATGATTACCCCGCATATACCGAATGGTAGCATTCTCCATGGTGCTGAGCTCTGGTTTGTACTGACACAGAACATTCGCGAGGACTGCATGGAGCTGTACACGTATGTGGGGAGGGTGATTAGTATCGTAGACACGAGTCAACGGTGCGAGTTGATGAGGCAAATCGCGAGACCTTGCAATTGAAGGATCCTCCACCTCTCAACGTCGGATGATTCTCACCAGTGCTGATACTGTGGCGGACTTGCGGCTCTCCAGTGTGTTCAGCCTTCCCAAAAACATATTAGCGGACCCGGCGAAGTTGCGGCACGTGAAGGCGATTGTACGTGCAGCTCCTTCCCCCACGTGACCGAAACGAACTGGGGTCGTATGGCAGTGCGGCTGACAACGCGCTTGGGCTCGTAGATGGCGACAGCGGCCGCGAGGCTTCCCATACAACACCCACGCTCGGCAGGCCCCATGCCACTAGACAGAAGCAAGCTCTCTCGGCCAGTGTCGGCGCCCGTGCGACGTGGCAAGCCCACGACCTACGTCACGGCCTTGCGCAACCGCGTCAACCAGTCAAGCCAGGGTCCCACTGGTGCTGGCACTGCCGAGCAAGCCGAGGTGCTGGTGCACGACGGTCGTCCTGAACTCGGGACTGAACTGCCGCGGCCAGCAGCGAGCAGAAGCAACGAAGACGCCAAGCTGGACGACGCCGCCGAGTGTCGACGGCTCATGACATTGCTGGAAGAAGAAGTACGCACGGATTTTTGCGGGGTTAGAGTTGCGTCGAGTAGGAGAAAGCGATTGACCGGGATTTCTGATGACGAATGTCGTGATCAACGTTGTGACGCGGTGTTGTGGTGGCTCGCAGCGCAAGAAGACCCAGGCGCTGAAGGCCGCCAACGTTGCGTTAACGAGGCAACACGAGCGCAAGGTCGTCTAGCGTCAACAGGGCGCATCACGGTTTAGCTGGCCAAGCAACGGCGTCTCCAGCCCAACTCCCTTTTCCACACAAGCTGCTCCACGTCTCTACCTCGTCCTTGCGTCCATCCCGACTTTGCCAGTGCATCTTCCCCCGCTCTGAAGCTCAAGCTGCGCCCCCACAGACCCGGAGGTCTCACTTGGTGTTGGCCACGGCGGCGAGCATCTCCTCCACCGACGTGAACTTCTCCCGAGGCTTGCCCAGTGCTTCCCCGCGGCGGTTTTCCTCGGCATTGAGTCGTTGGTAGTCGTCCCAGCTCACGAGTTGCTTGGCGGGGTCGCGCTCCTTGATGAGCTTCTCTACCGCCTCCAGTCCGCCCACGTCGTCCTTGTCCGCGTGCATGAACTTCCCAGCCGCCAGGTCCTCCACGATGCAGCTCACAGTCTCCCGAGCGTCCACGATGTTGGTGCCAATGATGCCCGACGGGCCACGCTTGAGCCAGCCGGTGCAGTAGAGCCCCAACACCGGCTCCCGCTCCTCGCCGAGCACACTGATCACTACGCGGCCGTGATCATTGGCCACGACGTGGCGTGCCGAGTCGAAGGGCGTGTCCTCCTCCATAGGCAGCGACTTGTAGCCGATACTGCGCAACACGAGCCCGCACGGGATCTCCTCGAATTCGCCTGTGCCCACGGCGCGCTGAGCGTTCGGCTCGCCCTCGAGCCGGGTCTTCTCCACACGTATACTGCCCACACGCGTGGGGTCCTTCGGATCCGCCATGATCTCAACGGGAGAGCTCAGGAACTTGATCTGCACCACGCGGCGGTCGCTGTTTGGCTCGCGGCCGGCCTCGAAGTGGTCCGCCGCCTTCTTCAGCAGGTCGTTCATGCGCTTGCGTGCGCGCTGGTCCTTGATCTCCTGCTGCGAGCTGGGCGTAAGGCTGCGCGCCATGTCTTCCGGGTCCACCACGCACTGCACGCCCTCCAGCTTGGTCAATTCGCGCAGCTCCTTCATGGTGAAGGCGGCCTGCGCGCTGCCACGTCGACCCACGAGCAGCACCTTCTTGATGCCACTGTGACGCAGCGCCTCCACCGCGTGGGAGGCCATGTCCGTGGTGGCGAGCTCGTCCGCGCTCTTGGTGAGCACGCGGGCGCAATCCACGGCCACGTTGCCCTGGCCGATAAGCACAACCGTCTCGGGCGTCTTGAGGTCCAACTGCAGGTCGCGGAAGGCCGGGTGGCCGTTGTACCAGTTGACGAAGGTGCGTGCCGACAACACGCCGCGGAGACCCTCGCCCGGCACGCCCAGCTCGCGGTCGCCCGAGGCACCGTAGGCCAGCACCACGGCGTGGTAGTGCTGCTGCAGCTCGGCCAGCCGCACGTCCTGGCCCACGCGCACGTTGCCCAGGAAGCGGAAGCGCTCGTCCTGCGCCACCTTGTCGAAGTCATTCATGACGCTCTTGACCTCCGGGTGGTCGGGCGCCACGCCCGAGCGCACCAGCCCGAACGGCGTGGGCAGCGCCTCCAGCATGTCCACGTGCACGCCGCCGTGCTCCTTGAGCAGGTACTTGGTGGCGTAGAAGCCGGCGGGGCCCGAGCCCACCACGCACACGCGACGACGCGGGGCCTCGACCGACGAGCTCAAGCTACGGACCAGTGGCGCCCGCAGCGCGTGCCGCGTGCGCGCAAGCAGCGGCGAGGCCAGCGGTCGGCGCAGCATGGAGAGAGTCATTTCCACAAGTGAGTCGAGTAGCTTTGGCTCGGAGCTGCTCGGTAGGAATGGGGCCGACAGGAAGGTGGTCAAGGCACTCGCAAGGTTACAATGGTCGACCAATGATTATTCCCAAATGGTGGCATTAGCATGCGTTCCGTGGTCACAGTCGAGCTGCTGCCACCAGCGGGGTGTGGTTTGCAATGTGCCATTGCGTGATTACGCGCAGGCTTTCACACTGAGCAGCTCTTCGGACATGGATACATGTACATGTATCATCTACTTCGAAGTATCTCCGACAACAACGCTCCACGGTAAGCTCGACGAAAAGCTTTTCATTTAACAGACAGCTACTCACCCATCCCGACTCCAACGAGCAGCAATACGCGGCCAACTGCAACGCCAGTCCCCACACATATCAAGCAGCCTCGGGCTGAAGCACCTGCGCTCGTACTCGTCGCGATCCCCACGACACTAGCACCTCGTATCTCTCCACGCAGTCGTTCAAGCCAAGCGTGACTTGGTGGGCGGTGGAAGCGACTCGACTATGTGCTGCCCTTTCAGGCCGCCAAGCTCTTGGCAAAGTCCAGCGCCAGTTGCTTGGAGCGGGTGACGCAGTCCGCGAGTCCGACGCCGTAGAAGCTGTTACCTCCCAGGAAGAGCCCCGGCGCCTGCGTCTTGGCCTGCTGCTCGATCCGCTTGAGCGTCTGCGGGAAGCCCACGTGGTACTGCGGAATGCCGTTCTTCAGCGCCATGCCGCGCACATAGTCTGGCTTCCTCGTGATCCCCAAATGCCGCTTGAGCGCGTCCAGTGCCAGTCGCTCCAATTCGCCCTCGGGCAGCGAAGCCACGTCGCGGAAGTGCGCGCCGCCGCTCATGACGCTCAGACGCGTTTGCTCCCGACCGCCATTCTGCATGGGGAAGGTGTTGGAGTCGAACACGACGCCCAAGACCTTCTCGCCTTCGGAGCTCGGGACAAGGTACCCGAAGCCGTCGGTGGGCATCACGCTGGCGTTGTAGCCCACGTGCACCATGCCCATGTCCACAAACTTAATCTCTTGCAAGGCCTTCGTCAGGCCAGGCGCCGAGTATTTGATCGCCGGCGCGAGGTGGCACGCCGGGATGGTGGAAAAGACGTGCGAGGCGCGAATGGGCTGCTGCTGCTCGCCCGAGACCGAGTCCTTGGTCTCCACCGTGAAGCTCGACGTGGACCAGGCTGCGGCACTCGGGTGCACAACCTTGATGCGGGCGAGCGTGCTGTTGAGCTGCAGGTCGGACATTGGGTCTTGCAGCACTTTGTCCTCCAGTGCCTGCATGAGCGTGGACATGCCGTCCTTGAAGCTCACACTCACGGACTTTTCGTGCTGGCGGACAAAATCCGACTTGGCCGAGCCATCCAGCAGCGTGTCCGGGCCCGTCGACCCGCCAAAGAGCATACCGCGCACCACAGAGCCTTGCTCTTGCTCCAGGTTGTACAGCATGGGGAAGCACGCGCGCACGGACAGCTGCCGGATATCCCCGCCAAAGATGCCCGAGGCCATGGGGTCCAGTAGCCGCTCCGCCACCACGGGACTGAACCTCCGTGCCGCAAAGTCGTACACGCTCTCGTCCTCCAAGTTGCTGGGCTTCACGAACAATTCGTGCAGCGCCGCGCGCGCCACCGCCGCGGACAGCGGCCACTTGAGCGCTTCGACGACGGACGACGGCAGCTTCTCCACCGTCCCCGAGCGCAATATGTAGCGCGCGTGCGCCGCCGGGTCCACCGCCGCCATGCGGTCCTGCAGCTCCAGCTGCTCCACAAGGCGCAGCATCTCGGCGCCGTTGCGCGACGGCCGGAAGCCGCGCGGCCCCTCCTCGAACAGGAAGCCATCGCGCGTGGCCGTGCGCACCCATCCGCCGGCGGTCGGCGCCGCGTCCACCACGCGGATGCGCGTGGGCTTGGAGGCGCCATTGAGGGTACCAGCGGCGCGCGGCAGCTGCTGCAGCGCCTGGCGCAGGAAGAAGGCGAGCGTGAGCCCGGAGATGCCGCCGCCCAGCACCACCACTTCCCTCATCGGAGCCGCCATCTTGCCAAGCGAGCGGCCGGTCGAAATGCGAATGACAAGCAAAGTGAGCTCTGCCCTGTGGTGGGGTGGCGTCGCAAAAAAGCGGGCCACCTTGGACTATCTGCCAATGAGATCGCTTGAGAGGAAGACGCGCGGCCTCCTGATTGGCTGTAAAACTAGAGCGGGTGGGGTTGAATACACACGTGATGACCGCGGCGCGTCAGTCACTCCGGAGCTCTTCAGTTTTTGAGCTCGAGTCGTCACTGCGCGGCGTGGAGCGGTTCAGCATGCGGCCGGGCTTGGCTTTGGGGTACTTGGCGGCGGCCTCCTGCTGCCTGGCGCGCTGCTCCAGCTCCTGCAGTCGCTTTTCCAGCTGCTCGTACGTGCCCTTGGCCACGCCGCGCAGTCGCTTCTGCAGCGTCACGGCCGCGGCCGCCAATGGCAGCAGGCACACACTCAGACACAGCACACACAGCGCCAGCGCCATGGTGGTGCCCAGCACGTCACCACACAGCGCGTCGTGCAGCGCGTCGAAGGACAGGTTGACCCACACGCAGTCGCCCGAGCAGCGCACGGTCTCCACGGTCTGCAGTAGCTCGCGCACGGCGCCCTGGGCGCCCAGCAGCCTCGCGAGCGGCCCGGCTTCCAGCGCCTCAAGTTTCGCGACGTACGTGGCGGTGAACTCGCTTACAGACTCGGCGTGCGTCCACTGCGAGCCAAAGGCGGTGCCCGTGTCCCCCAGCAGAGCTTCGCGCATCTCGGTGAGCGCGCTCCGAGCCTGCGTAAAGGCCAGCATGTATGCATACGCAGTCGAGAAAGCCGCCGTGCAGGCCGTCTGCCTCGAGGTCGAGACGCCTTGGCTGGAAGCGCAGATACCCTGCATGTAACACGTGGGTGCGTCTTCACTGTCCAGATTCTGGGCATCACAGCCAAAGGACGATTGGCTGTCGTTGTACGCTTCCCATGGCGCCAGCACCGTTTCCTGCGTGAACGCGACGGCCTCGGGCTTGCCTGCGGCCTTGGTGGCAGTCGAGAGCTTGGCCACCAAGTTCCTGGAGACGGTCGAATTGAAGCCAAAGTCGACGAGATCGTAGCCCGCCACTTGGTCGCCATACTGTGAGACGGCCGTCGCGATATTGGCCACACTGGCAGTCTTGAGCGACGTATAGCTGTCTTCAAGAGCGCAGGAGAACGCCAAGGGCTCGTTCAGGCCGAGCGGCGTAAGAATGCTGCTACCAGCGAAGCAGGCGTTCGCCGCGGTTGAGAGCTGTGTAGGCGCAAATGGTGACACGTCGCTGTGGAGAACCTCCATGTACGCGCACGAGTCGAACCAGACGGCGCCGACCGCCAGCAGAGACGCGGAGAGCACGAACCCGAGCACGCACACGAGCACGCCCAGCAGCCAGCTCACGTGCAATAGATGCACCCATTTGGACGTCTTGGTGGTGCATACGTTCTTGTAGATGGCGACGGCTCCCAGCACCGACGACAGGAGGCCAAAGAGGAACACGGACAGCACGAGTGCGCCCCGTGAGAAGGAGTAGGCGTTGAAAGTCGCGTCTAGCACGGCCACGGCGTCTTGGGAGCTGCGAGCGAGTGCTCTCATGTTGGAAATGGCCAGTGCTGCGGTGCGTAAGGCCGTAGAGATCTCGCTGTGGCTGGCCCCCAGTGCCGTCGTTAACTCCTGCACCGTGGCGTCGAGTGCATCGCTGCGAGCAGAGCTGACAGCCGTGACGTTCTCCACGAACTTGGCGATTGGCGTCCCACACACAGCTTCAGGACACGACACACAAAACGCCGTCGCACGCTTGGCCTTGGAGTCGCAATGCGTCAAAGGGAACGGCCCTTGGCTTGCGTAAAGAGCCTCGAAGTCTGCGAGCATGTGCTTGAGCGTGGCGCCATCGGCGGTAATCCACTCGGTGCCCATGAGTTGGACGTTCACAGCCTCTGACGCCGTGCGAAGGTGAGTGGTGGCGGCTTCCAGTGGTGTCAATAGGTTGCCCACGAACACGTCCGCGTTCTCCAGTGTGATCTCCAGTGACGAGAGCACGCCGTTGACGCCGTTCGAGATGTTGGTATTGAGTGCCACCGTCACGATCAAGCAGGAGAGCACCGCGAGCGAGCACACGGCGAAGACTACGGCCGGGAGGAGGATATCACAGCGCGAGTAGCCACGCTCGTCGGGTTTGCGGCCGCCACAGCGATTGAAGACGCAGCGCAGCACCACGAACGTGACGCACGAGAGCGATGTAATAACGCCCAGCACGATTCCAGGCGCCAGGAAGGACGCCAGCGAGCTGGGGTAGCCCGATTCCACCCAGTTGGAGGCCGGAGTGACGTCCGCATCCTGGAAGATCTGACGGCGAACTTCCACGGCTCCAGACACCGCGTCGTCCCATTTGCAGCTGGCTTTGCGCTCACACAGACCTTGCGTGCTGCAGGCCGAGATGTCCCGCGTCATGACGCACTGGCCGTCAATGTCTAGTGCTGCGTCAGAGCTGGAGTTGGCCACACATCGCTTTAGCTCTTCGACGCTGGAAGACTGTACGCACACGTACGTGGCCAGCTGCGCCAGCGACCGCGAGTACCAGCCCCGGTCCTTCTTGCGCAGCCCCGCCACGACGGCGTTCCCCGCCTTTGCGCTTAGCTTGAGTGCGCTGAGTCGCGCTATCGTGTACGCATTGTCGCCTTCGTCGGCATTGACCTCCGCTGCTGTCATCCCTGGAAGGGCCGCATACTGTTTGTTGTTGGAGGTCCGCGCTGGACACGCGGCCTGCCAGACCGCCTCAGCCGCCTCGGAACATGCAGACGCTGTGGAGGCGACGTGCCAGTGCAGCGCGGCGGTGGCAAGCAACAACAGCGGGCGGTAGAGCATGTTTTGCG
>JAADYJ010000332.1:0-25041 GCA_023338205.1 Halophytophthora polymorphica
CCCCCCCCCCCCCCCCCCCTCTCACCTACGACCCCCATGCTACTGGTTTGAGCACCAATGCTGCAAGGTTGGAACGCCCTCCGAGAGGCATTTCTGGCGGAGCTGATCTCGCGGACAAACGAGGCTTCTATTGCAGCTGCTGCTCAAGCCCGCCTTCGCATCGTAGCTGACAAACCTGACCGGAAATCATACGGTAAAGTGTGCGCTGCATAACTGAGTTCGATCCTGCGAACGCTCATACCTCGAGTGTATTAATCCCGCTTGTGCGAAAGCCTGACGCCGCCTGGCCTCCAGTCCCTGGCATCGCATTTACCGATTTCTCAAGCTTCCCTCTTTCTTGCGGTCGCCTGCGAATACCAATGTGCGAAGAGCTGCCAACGTGAAGCAAAGGCCTGGACGCACCCACCAGGGGCGGATGAGTGTTTCGCCCACGGCCAGACAAGCAAAGCTGAAGTTTTAGCGCGAGGAGCTTCAAGGTGCGACAGCATTTTACGAGCGCACCACGCGAGATTTGCTGCGGCTTTCCCCGCTCGTGCCCAACCCCAGGGCTCTGTGAGCCTCGCTGGGGGCGAGCAGCTTTGAACTCGCTGCACAGGCCAGCGTCCGAGTATGCAGGGAACGACTTGCTCACAAACGCCCAGCAAGGCCCCGCCGGCATCCGCATGCCGAGTTCATTGGGCGCATTGGCTTCTACAAGTCTTGAGGGTCTGGCCCCAATGCCGCCCGTCGACGAGCCGTCGTCGCCCAACCGTCTGCACCGCTCCGCGTCTTTGTGGCAATGTTAATCGCAGGCTCCTAGCAGCGCGAAGGAAAACCCATACGGCTGGAGTGCTCGTCCGGGGCTCCATCTCCCGATACCCAGCAATGCTGTTTGGTCGCGCGTTTCGGCGGTTCTTGGCGGAGGATGGCAGGCCCGGACAGCGTGCCTCCTGCTGGGCACTACAAGTGCCATCAGCCTCATGCTGCCAGCTCCCTCGCACACTGACAACCAACCTTGGCGTCGGGCTGCTTGGGCTCGACGCAACGTACGCTTTTGCTTCAGTTTTCCAGTTTCTTCAGCTTTCTGGCCATCAGACTTCAAGTTGCGCAGAAGTAGAAAAAGCGGACCGTCCATACGTGCAGGGCCTTCCTGCTGGATTCCGGCCGAGCTCCTTGTCTACGCATGCAGGAGCTGCGCCCGCCTTCTCTCGCGCGGCTCCGCTGTCTTCGAGCGCTCCCCCGCCACCCTCAGGGGCTTGGCCGATCGGCAGCGCTCTTCCTGGCCGTCTCGCTGCGCAGGAATGGCCCTTGCGGATCTACGACAAAGTGCACTCTGATGGTCGCGAGGAGCTCTTGAACATGATGTCTGCGAGCGCATCGCGCATCGTGCTGCCCGTCTCGCCACTCCATCATCTGTGCCTGCGCTCTATAGCACCATCCACCCTCGCAAATGATCACTTCCTCGCTACATGAGCTCATGCACACCACCAACATCGACGTTTTATAGATACCAAGCCAAAATGTGCGTGGTTGAACTTCCCACCTCCTTCCTGCCTGCACTGGCGGCGACGGAGGCGCTCGGATGGCCACACCTCAATCCTCCGCAGAGAACCCAGCTAGCCTCCAAGCCGCTGGTTGGATTCCTCGCCCTCCTCGCCCTCCTCGCGCTGCTGGCCCTCCGCGTCCCCACCGTGGGTCGTCGAGTTGGCGATCAACTGCACGGCCGGCGCGATCGTGCCCAGTTCCCAGCGCAGCAGCGTGCTCACCGTGTCGGCGGCGTTGCGGCGCGCGTCGAAGGGCGAGCCGTAGTTGGTCTTGCCTGCCCACCGGATCTGCACGTACTGCTCCTCGCCCGAGTCGCGGTCCACGACTGTCAGGAACTCAAACGTGTGCGCTAGTTCCGCCCACACGAGTCGGGCGGTGGGCTCGATGCCCGAGCGCTCGGGCAGGAGCTTGGCGCCCGAGTTGTTGCTGGGGTTGATACTCTGCGTGCCGATCACAAAGCCGCTGGCGTGGAGCGACGCGTGCTGCTGCTGCTCACCCGCCAGCAGCCACGAGCTGTCCGTGGCCATGTCGCCCGTGGTCTCCATGCGATAGCGCAGCAAGGTGGTGCGGAAGACCGGGTCTTCGTCGGGTGAGCGCACGTCGCGGCCCAAGACGTAGGCGTTTGGGTTCACCTCCTGCAGAATGTCCAAGCGCTTGACGTCGTACTTGGCCATACGCGAGCCTGCCAGGTGCATGGCGTTCACCCAGGCCTTCTGCATGACCTCGGACATGGAGATGCCGTAGAACTGCTTGGTGAACACGAACTCCATCTCGTTCCCGCGCACGCGCCGCCGCATGTCCCAGCCGAAGAGCTCCGAGCGCGTCACGGGCCCGAGTGTCTCGTGCTGGCCCCGGGATGAGTCCATGCCCACGTCCGCGTCGTCAGCGACGTGTGCACTGGGCAAGGCGTCGTCTTGGTGGATCTCCCGGGTGGCGCCGCTCAGCAGCAGGTTTCGGACGCGCTTGACCGTGCGCGAGTTGTCGAGAATGAGGTCCTTGACGTCCCGACTCGTGAGCACCGGGTGGAAGCCGTAGATGGAAGCGGCCTCCTGCTCGTTCAGGATCTCCAGCTTGAACGGAAACGGCGAGGGCGGCGAGGAGGCCGAGGCCGTGAAGGCGTCCAGCACCACCGTGGTCTCCATCACGCGGTGCAGCTCCAGCTTCCAGGACGCCTGCGACTGGATGGACGCCTTGAGGTACAGGTTCTCGGCGCCCAGGCGCTTGGACAGCTCCACGGCGTCGGCGTAGCGGCGGTTGCGCTCCGTGGGGCTGCGGCTGGCCGCGTGCAGCGGCTCCGACTTGAGGCACAGCGCCGTGTACTGCTTCTCCAGTTGCGCCACCACGTCGCGGAGGTTCTGCAGCTGGTCGCGCGCGCGCTGGCGTGAGCGGCGCATGGACTCGCGGTTCTTCTGGCGCCGCATCTCCAGCGCCGACCCGCCCTCCGACTCGGAGCACAGCTGCATGACGGCGCGAGGGTTCTCCCAATTGAGCCACATGGAGCTCAGCCCCGCGGCTCCGGGACTCGAGGCCGCGCCCGCGAGAGCCAGACCGGGCTCTGGCGGCTGGTCCTCGCCGCTGCTGGGGCTCGTGCTGCTCGCGTACAGATCTCCGTGGCGCGGCGGGGGCGGCGTGCCCATCGGTGGCGCACCGGCGTGCGCATTGGCGGCGACATCTTGGAGGCCGCCGTTCTGGCGGCTCGAGCGCTTGTCCCCCGAGGCGGAGACCGGCATGGGCACGTCGCGCTCGGGCGCGCGAGCGGGATCCGACGTGTCGTCGCGCCGCGAGGCGTCTGCCGCCACTAGGAGAGCGTCGCCGCCGCCGGGCAGTTCTGCTTGGGCGCCGCGCTCATCGCAATCGGCCCACATCCCTCACAATAAATTCTGGAGCCGTGACGCCGCCGACGCCGCCGACGCTGCTCTTGGAATTGGGAGGGAGGGATCAGCGGCTTTTGGGAATTTGGGTGGCGCGTGGCGGAGATGACGAGCTATCTTGTTTTGGCACGAACGGGGAAGAAGACGGCTAGACGCGGAAGGGCTAGGTGCCAAAAGCCGGTGCTTGGCGCTCGATTTTGGAGGGACCGGCAGACTGTAAGCACATAGACGTGACGTGCTGCGTGTCACGGCGAAGTTCAAGTGGCGCAGCCAATGCGCGGCGTGGAAAGGCCAATGCAGAATTGCCTGACAGGGTCTGTCATGTTCGATACGTTTTTGAATGACTAAGTATAACAGTTCAAAACATTCCCGCAGTCACAATCAAGTTGCTAGCATTGAGCTAGCTAACGCTGTAGTTGTCCCCAAATCGCTATAATCAGATACAAGACTCGTCTGGGATAGACGTATGCAGGTTCAGTAGCACGTGTCTGCACCGCATCCGGGAGCGGCAAAGCAAGGCAAAGCACACGAGTCGAGCATGTTCCTGCCTTTCAAGAACCTCTCGACCCGGCAGAGGTAGGCCGCGACTCGGGCGCCGGCGTGTAACGCGTGTGTGCTCCTTCCTGACGTGTTGTGTGTGTGTGTGTGGCTAGCGCGGCCTACGGCGTGCTGTGCCTCGCGCTGGCGGCCGGCAGCAAGTACTTGGACGACAACATGCCCGAGCGGGATCCGCTCAACGCCTCGCACGACACGCTGGTACGGTGCTTTCCTGTGCTGCGCGGCTGGAGAGCGCTGGAGACTCACAGACAACGGGCGTGTGCACCGTGTGGTGCTGTGTTGCGCGGTGGGTGCCCAGGCGTGGAGCGACATGGACGAGCAGGCCGCGGCGCAAGAGAAGAAGAAGACGGCGCAGTCGTAACGCACAAAATGCGAGCGAGTCGGCTATTATCAGGCGTGCGTATGCTTGGGGGCGGGTCTCTGCGGCCGAGCGCCCTCCCTCCCTTGACTGCTATGGCGGAGCGGTGCGCGTCTAGACCGCGCAGTTTACCGAAACAACCGCGCAAAGGCCTGCACCATACTGCGGGCCGACTTCCAGAAGAGCGTGCCGAAGGCTGCAGACGCACGCAGCAAGAGCCAAACACACACACGCCGCACGTGAGTAAGTGTGTACGTCCAGCCACTCGCAGGTCTCCCAGCCAGGTCTGCGCAGTACCTTTCAAGCTCTTGTTACCGCCGGGGAACGCCGAGAGCGCAAAGGTGCCCAGCGTCATGAGCTGCAGCACGGAGCTCAGCACCACGAACACGTAGTTCCCCAGCACGAGACAACTGTAGAGCGTGGAGCCTGCGGGTCACCACGGGAGGCCCCAGTCGGTTGGGTGGTCAGTCACTGCGCCATGCAGTCCAAAGCAGTGCCAAAGGCAGTCGTAGCGCAATCTGCAGGCCGTACCGAGTGTGACAAAGTAGGCGGTGGTGAGCAACAGGCGCTTGGGCTGGAGCAGGCCCGAGAGGTATGCGGCCGGCCCCTTGAGCATCGCGACGGCGCCCATACAGCACATGCTGCCGAGCGTGAAGCTCAGCGCGAACTTGGACGGGCGGATCACAATCTACAGCAGCCAAGCGCAGCGACGGACGCACGCGTCGACGGTTAGACGTATCGCGCTCAGATCCATACGTAACGAGCAGGTGGAACGCGTAGCACACGTACCAGCGGGATGAAGATCGACGCCATGCCGAAGAACAGCAGTCCCAAGAGCGCCATGGCCACAAAGTACTTGAACCGCGTGTTCCTGCCGCGCCAAGACGAGCCCAGCGATCCACCTCCACGTCAATCGCGCCGAGCGCAGAGGCCGAGACGCGTATTATCCCTCACAGCACCCACGTACCAACTCATGGCTGGGATGACGGAGGTCTGCGTGGCGGTCGAGTCCTTCCTCCAGAGAGGCCACCGCACCGCAATGCCTTCGTCCACGAGCTCGTCCGCCTCGCCGTTCTCCATGGCGTCCGCCTGGGCCGCCACCACGGCGCTGCTGCCACCCGTCGTGGCGCTCTTGGTCAAGTCGCGCGCCGAGTCCCAGACCTTCTTGAGCGAGAAGCTGCCGACGCTGCTATTGCCGTCGCTGTCCGTGCTGCTCGCCGTGGACGCCGTGGACAGCGGCGAGCCGCGCATCAGGCTCTGGAAGGCGTCGCTCGCACCCTGCAGCCCGCCGCCCGCGGGCTTCTTGCCTCCCCACTGCTCCCACGCGCTGCCGGCCTGGCTCATGCTGCTCTTCGTCTTCGTCTTTGGTCGCTTCCGCTTCTTCGAGACGCGTCGTTCTGGCGTGAACGGCTAAAGCGTCTCAAACTCAGTGCAAAACCTGAGCTGTTCACAGCTGCTGACCGCCAAATAGCAGTACATTATGCTGCTTCCCGCGTCCCATTCGCTCACGCTCTCAGTGCCCTGGAATCGGAAGCGGCCATTCGCCACTGAATAACTACTGCCGCCTGGCTGACCGAATGGAGCCTTTGCCACCCAAGTAATCTTCTGCGGATTAAAGAGGCGCGGGCTAGGTCGCCAAGTGCGACCGCGGCTTTTGGCCAATCGGAACGTCTCACTTGCGCTTTTAATCCATGATAGATTAAGCACCGTGGACCGGTTCTGCCCACTGACGCCTGCGATTGGCTGAGCCACGCCCCCTTCGCCCCCTCCCTACCCCTCGCTTTCCGATTGGGCTAACGCCAGGGTCTGGGCTAGCGCCACGATCTGGGCGGCCCACCGGAGACCCGGCGAGCTCCGAGTCAGTCCGCTCGTTCCGCCGTCTCTCCGACTCTCGCAGCGCCCGACGCGACGACCCGCGCGCACGCCACCAAGACACGAGGCGAGGCCAGCCAAGGCGAGGCCAAGGCGAGCAGCCACAGAGAGCAGAAGGCGCCGGCCGCAGGAGCCCGGGGAGCGCATTCATCAGTGGCGCGGTGCCAGCCCACCCACCGAGAGCTCGAGGCGCTGGCGGCTCGCACCGCAGCATGCCCAGCGGCGCCGTAAGGCCCAGCGAGGACCCGCCCGCGAGCACGCGCGAGGGCGACTACGCGGAGCTGGACAGCCCAGCGCTGCTGCAGTCACCCGGCATGGAGGCGGCGGCCGCGGCGGCGGCCAACAGGAGACAGGCCAGCAGGTCAACGAGACAGACTCGGCGCCACGTGGGCCGCGGCGACGGCGGCGACAGCGACAGCGACAGCGACGACGGCGCGCTCGTGTTCGCCGAGACGCGCACGCCGGCCACGCTGGAGGCGGCGGAGAGCGTGCCGAGCGCGCCGCCGTCCAGCACCGGCGGTGGCGGCGGCGGCGGCGGCGAGGACGGCCCGCTGCGCGAAGTATACTTTAACTACGCGCCGGGCAACGCCGTGTTCGACAAGAACTCGAACGTGGTGGTCACGTCCAAGTACTCGCTGCTGACGTTCTTGCCCAAGTTCCTCAAGGAGAGCTTCACCAAGGTGGCCAACTTTTTCTTCCTCATGGTGTGCGTGCTGCAGAGCATCCCGTCCATCAGCAACACGTACGGCTACCCCACGAACGCGCCCGTGCTGCTCTTCGTCATCTCCATCGACGGCGTCTTCGCCGTCATGGAGGACCTGCGCCGCCACCGCTCGGACAACGAGGCCAACTCGGCGCAGTGCCACCTCGTGCGCGGCGGCGAGATCGTGGACAAGCAGTGGTCGGACATCAAGGTGGGCGACTTTGTGCAGATCCGCAACCGCGAGGTCATCCCGGCCGATGTGCTCGTGCTGGCCGTGGCCGAGCCCGCGGGCGAGCCGGCGAGCGGCATCTGCTACGTGGAGACCAAGAGTCTGGACGGCGAGACGAACCTCAAGCTGCGGCAGGCCGTGGCCGCCACCAAGGACGCGCTGCCCAGCGCCGCCGAGCTGGCGCGCCTGCGCGGCGTGTGCAAGTGCGAGCAGCCCAACCCGTTCATCAACAAGTTCGCGGGCAAAGTGGAGGTGCGCGTGGGCGACGGCGGCGACCTGGCCGTGCTGCCGCTCTCGGTCAAGAACGTGCTGCTGCGCGGGTGCAACCTGCGCAACACGGACTGGGTCTTCGGCCTCGTGCTCAACACGGGCTCGGACACCAAGATCATGCAGAGCGCGAGCGGCGCGCCGTCCAAGTGGAGCGACCTCATGCTCTCCATCAACAAGATGATCGTGATGCTCTGCGTGGGGCTCTTCGTGGCCTGCGCCGTGGCCGCCACGACGTACGTGACGTGGCAGTACGACATTGTGGCCGACACGTGGTACATCCAGCTCTCCGAGGCGGAGCAGAACCGCTCGCGCGTGCTCAACTTCGTCCAGATGCTCTTCTACTACTTCCTGCTGCTCTACCAGGTCATCCCCATCTCGCTCTACGTGTCCATGACAAGCGTCAAGTTCCTGCAGTCGCGCTTCATGGCCTGGGACCTCGAGATGTACCACGCTGAGACGGACACGCCCGCCATCGTGCGCACCATGGAGCTCAACGAGGAGCTGGGCCAGATCTCGTACGTCTTCAGCGACAAGACGGGCACGCTCACGTGCAACGTCATGGAGTTCCGCAAGTGCTCCATCAACGGCGTCTCGTACGGCTCAGGCATCACGGAGATCGGCCGCGCGGCGCTCGTGCGCGCCGGGAAGCCCATTCCGCCCGAACCCAAGCTGGACCCGAACGTGGAGTCGATCCCGTACGTGAACTTCGTGGACCCGTCGCTCTTCCAGGCCATGAAGGGCGGCGCCGGCGAGCGCCAGAAGGAGCTCGTCTTGCAGTTCTTCGAGCACCTCGCAGTGTGCCACACGGTGATCCCGGAGAAGCTGGACAGCGGCGAGGTGCGGCTGTCGGCGTCGTCCCCCGATGAGCAGGCACTGGTGGCGGGCGCGGCGTTCGCGGGCTTCAAGTTCGAGAGTCGCAGCGTCGGTGCGGCTGTCATCGAGGTGCTGGGCGAGCGCAAGACGTACGAGGTGCTGGACGTGCTGGAGTTCAACAGTACGCGCAAGCGCATGTCCGTGGTGGTGCGCAAGCCGAACGGTGAGCTGCTGCTATACACGAAGGGCGCCGACATGATGATCTACCAGCGCTTGAAGGAGGACCCGGCGATGCAGAACCTCAGGAACATCACGCGCGACCACATGGAGAAGTACGCGGACGACGGCCTGCGGACGCTGGCGCTCGCGGTGAAGAAGTTGGATGAGCGCTGGTTCCAGAGATGGAAGGCGCGCTTCGACGACGCCACGGGAAACGTGGCGGAGCTGGATCGCCGCAAAGATGGCAAGCCCAACGCCATCGACGACCTCATGGAGGAGATGGAGGAGGGTCTGGAGCTCATCGGCGCGACAGCCATCGAGGACAAGCTGCAGAACGGCGTCCCACAGTGTCTGGCTAACCTCACGCGCGCCGGGATCAAGGTCTGGATGCTCACGGGCGACAAGGAGGAGACGGCCATCAACATTTCGTACGCGTGCTCGTTACTGGACAACTCGATCCAGCAGGTGATCGTGAATAGCACCACGTGCCCGACGGAGGAGGCCATTCGTGCTCGACTCAACTGCGCCGCGCGGGAGTTCCAGGACAACTCGAAGGGCACCGCGGCGTCCAAGGAGATCTCGCTCATCATTGACGGCGAAGCGCTTGAGATGGGGCTCCAGCCGGGCACGGCGCCGCACCTGCTGGCCTTCGCCAAGCTCTGTCGCGCCGTGATCTGCAACCGCGTGTCCCCGGCGCAGAAGGCCGAGATGGTGCGTCTAGTGCGGGACAACATCACGACGGTGCGGACGCTGGCCATCGGCGACGGCGCGAACGACGTGGCCATGATCCAGGCGGCCCACGTGGGCGTGGGTATCTCCGGACAGGAGGGTATGCAAGCCGTCAACTCGAGTGACTACGCCATTGCGCAGTTTCGGTTCCTGGAGCGTCTGCTGCTTGTGCACGGCCGCTGGAACTACATCCGCATCTCCAAGTTGGTGCTGTACATGTTCTACAAGAACATCACGCTGGTGCTGGCGCAGTACTGGTATGGGTACCTCTCGGGCGCCTCGGGCTCCAAGATGTACTGGGAATTGGGCGTTCAGCTGTACAACGTGGCTTTCACGGGATTGCCGATTGTCGTGGTGGGCGTGCTGGACAAGGACCTGCCGGCGCCGTTCGGCGTGGAGTACCCGGACCTGTACCGGCGCGGGCCTGAGCGCTTCTACTTCAACATGTACACGTTCCTCCGCTGGATCGCGGCGGCCGTGTACGAGTCGATGATCATCTTCGTGGTCATGTCGTACGGCTTCAACGCATCGGAGAGCACGGCGGGAAGCGAGTCTCGCGTCGAGTTCGGCATGGTGGCGTTCTCGTTGACCGTGCTGATCGTGAACCTCAAGGTGTGGATGATTGCCGACACGTGGACGGTGCTCTCGGTGACGTGCTGGTGCTGTAGCGTGCTGTCCTGGTTCGCGTTCGCGACGCTGGGCACGGAGGTGTCGTACTTTGCCACTTTCAAGGTGGGCTACGACGAGTTTGGCGCCTTCCTGCCTACTGCCGGGTCCTGGGGCTTCTTGTTGGTGATCGTGATGGGTTGCTCCCTCGCGCTGGGGCGCCACATCGCCTACAACTTGTACCAGCGGACGTTCCACCCGGACCTGAGCCAGCTCCTACAGGAGACCATGGGAATGCAGCGCGAACAGCGGCGGCTTACCATCAACCACGTCGAAGAGGGGAAGCTCTCCATGTCTCTGGACGACGTGAATACCGCGGGGTACCTGGCCGATTTCCGCAGTACCGACGCCGAGATCCGCAAGCTTCAGAATCAACAGCACGGCTTCGGTGCAGTGCTGTACGACCACCCGCGCAAGAAAAGCGTGCCCATGGTGGGCGTGGGCCCGGCGTCACAGTCGTCTGCTCTGTCGTCGAACCACTCGACCGGGGGCGAGAGTTACTCGGCCAGCGTCTTCAGCGCCTCCTTGTCGGAGGACCCGAACTGGGAGCGCTTGCCAGCCAAGATGTTCAAGTCGAACACGAGCCGCCGTAACACGGGCTACGCCTTCAGCTGCGACGAGGAGACGACGCTGGCGGAGTCTTACATCGCGTCCAGCATGCAGTCGCGCTCCGATGCTGTGCCCGCGGCCATGCGCAACTCGTCCGTCAGCAACGCCAGCAGTGCGCGGCTCTCCATGACGGACAGCACGCGGCGGCTGTCCAAGATCATCTAATAACGCGCGGAGATACCTGTGCAAGTACAGCACACCGCCAACGAGCGCGCTGCATTACACGTGCTCGCTATGCGCCTTTGCTTCTCGGCAGCTCCTTGCTTATGCTGGGGCGGAAGGCTGGGGCCTGTTGTTTATACCACCACGTCGTTGAGTAATACAGTTTTGGATTTGAATTCGCTTTGCAGCAGTGTGCGAACGGACGGGGCTGAAGTTGAAGTTGACGTTCATTCAGGGCCCCGCGCACTGCGCGCCCAGCCGCTTAGAGTTTCCCTGTGTAAATGTCCGGCCAGTGCGGGTTGAAGTTGGCCAGAGCGAAGAGTTCCCTCCTTTGCGAGCACTGACTGGGCTTGCGCCTTATTTCACTGGGAAAGATCAACTCGCCCGCACAAGTGCGCACTTGGCCAGGTAAGCACGTGGAGTTCGATGCGCTGGATGTGTCCGTGTCGTCGCGCTCGGTGTGTGATGCCGCATGCGAGTTCAGCGGTCTTGCAGATGCTTTCGTCCGAGGAGTGGGCACCACGGCAGCTCGGGAAAGGTCCGCGGGCTTCGTTTACCCTGGGAGTGGCGTGTTATTGTTTCCGGCGGTGATGGCGTTGCTGCCAGTTGCGCGGGGAGCACCGGTGATGCGCGAACGCATGATGGAGCCAAAGCGCTTGACCTGGCGGTACTTGAGAATGGAGACCCCACCGCCCCCACCGCCTGCGCGCCCCGTGCCAACGGAAGAAGATGCCGCCTTGAGGTAGTCATGCAGCGTGTTTATCTTGTCTTCCAGCGAAATCAGCGGCTTGGGTGTGAACCCGCCGTTCTCCTCCCCATAGGACTTCTCTGTTGCGCGTACGGGAACTCCCATGCGAGCGCAGATGAACTGGTGTAGTCGTCTCCCTTCGTCGCGGTCCAATTTCCACTTGGGTGGTGAGAGGATTGGTTTGGAGACTGTTTCCGTACGTCTCGAACCGTTCCTTGGGTTGGCGACGAGATCATCCATGGTGCTGACGGCAGGCCGCGCCACCGACGTTTTCGCCACGGTAGACGGAGAAGGAGGATGTTTATCGTGCTTCTCGCGTTTGGTGAGCTCCACTTGCACACACCAGTCGTGCGCGTCAGCGAGGCAGACTTCCTTTCCGGTAGGAACCACGCAGAGCAGCGCGTTCTTGATCTGCTGAGAACGAGGTGGCAAGTTGAGCGCGAAGTTCGTGGCCTCCAGCTCGGATGGGAAGAGTGCATGCACGCTGAAGAAGGGTTCCTCGAATGGAGAATTGGCCGCCTCCTGTTTGGAGAGCACCACACTGGCCACGGCGAAAAGGTGGACAGCGCTACTGCCATCCGCTGCTGTTCCAGTTGAAGTTCTTCCGCCGGATGATCCACTGCTGGGTCGGCATGGGGTGATAGCAGCCGAAGATGGTCTTTCCGATACCTCATCTTGTGATGTTTCCGAGACAGCATCGGCTTGGACATCGGTGACCGAAAGGGGATAAACCTTTTGGAAAGATGCAAAGATGACGGTCAATCTAGGATCCGCAGCCTTTGAGTCGTCTTCCAGGGATTGAGCAAGATCAATCTCGGAGTTGGTATCAATCCCGTCATCGTCGATGTATCTACCACCAACCGAGTTCATGTCGAGTTGCTGAAGCTGGAGGATCTTCTCGTCGGCTTTGCAGCGCATGGCTTGCGGCATCAACGCAAACTTCTTCAGCGGCAGCACGTAAAACGCGGACGAGTCAGCACGGCCGAGTTGTTGACCATCGCCGGCATCAGCTGGTCTGCGAGCCAGTAGTGGGCCAACCACCTCTCTCGCTTCATCCACAGACCGGACACACTGGAGAATCCGGAACGTAGTCGACACGCCGGTGGCATATCGCTCGCTTGGAGCCGCCTTGTCGCCGAGACTGCACGGGAAGCTGATCAAGACGAGTGCACCCTCACACAACATCTCTGCCTGCTTCCGAGCGATATCGATGAGTGATGATGGCACGGCTTCGCTCGAAGAGGAAGGTGTGCTGACCCGTCCAATATCCTTCTGCAACGCCTTCGTCTGCAGCGGTCTCGGCCGACGCGCATCTTGGTCGGGTTTGCGGCCTTCTGGGGGCCTCGCCGGCCGGGAGAAGATGAAATTTTCGGTCAGAATCTGGTTCATAGTGCGCGGGCTGAGAGTGGCATTCACAACTGTGCTGCATGCTCTGAAGGAATGGCACTGCTGCGGGAGTACCGAGGGGGACGTCAGGGCATCCGAGAGTGCCGAAATGCTGTCCTGGCTTCCGAGGTCATCACCAAACGAGCGAGGTGGTGTCTGATTCCATTGCGCTGGCGCCGCTTTTTTGACATGGTTCATGTGGAAGTAGGCCAGTGGGTTACCTTCGTTCAGGGTCTCCGTCTGGCGGTGTTGCTCCGCGAGCAGTACGCCTTCCAGTTGTCGCTGTCGAGCCGCGCTGGGTGGCGCGTCGGCGTTGAAGGAGGCGACGTAGTGACCGATGGTCTGGTTCGGGTGGAAACACTTCTGTATGGCCTTTTCTTCCGGTGCCAGCAACAGCATATCGTTCACCGGCACCAATGTGTGCGCCACCATCGTGGCATGTGCTTTTCCGTCAACGTGAGGTAAGGCGGGGCTTTCGCCATTTGTAGACGACGCGAGGGAAGCCGTTCCAGGTACACTGACCCTCGCTGCTGCCGGGGTTGTTTCTTGCGTTGATGCTGTGAGGGTTTTGCGTGCTTTGGTATTCGCCAGACGGATAATACCGCTTGTCTTGACTGCTGTACTCTGGTGAACTGAAGGCAGTCTCCTGACAGGGCCGGCACTTTTGCTCGTGTTGGCTGCGGTTCGTGTAGCAGCCACCGCCGAGGGCAAAATCTTCTCGATTCGCTCGTGATTTACGTGCTCTCGGAACACTTTCTGCTTGTAGATCTTCCATTTCTGCGACTTGTGGAGCCGGTCCAGGTAGACGATGTTGTCGGCGTGCGACTGCGCCGCAGCGCGCAGCGTCTCGCGGGCTGAGCGCGACAACCGGTGGAAGACGTCGTACTTCGAAAGCATGAGCACCTCCACGGGCGTGCTGGCACTCACTGTCACTTCGCGGTGGATGGCCTCGTTGAAATTAACACCAGCAGCTCTACACGAAGGGAAGCACACCAAATTCCGACACCACGGTCAGCAAATGGAGGCGCGAGGAAAAAGAGCAAGTGCATCCAGAGAACGACACGTACGCGTCATCCCCGACAACGCAGTAGCGGCCGATGCGCTCCACGAAGACCTTGTGCTTGATCTGGCTGAAGGGGTCGACGATCTCTTTGGTGACCATGAGCTCTCCGCGCACGACGAAGTAGACGTGCAGTGCGCGGTCGCCTTGCTTGTAAAGCACGCTGCCCGTGGCGAGTCTTTGCTCCAGCAGCACGTACGAGAGTTCCTTGAGCAGTTCTCCGGTCCACTCGGGCGTCTGGAACATGGGGATCTGGTCCAGCACAGCCACGCGCTTAGCCATGTCCTTCTTCTGCATGCGGCGCAGCGTGGTGTTGTAGTCCTTCTCGGATATCACCAGCAGCTTGCACGCCTCGCGTGTGAGCACCGTGGCGCTACGTACGCCGCGGCCTTTCATGAGTGCCAACTCGCCGAAGTGTGAGCCCTCCGTGAGGTTGATGAGCTTGGTCTGCTGCGCGTTGCCGCGGAAGTCTTTGGAGCTGATGTTCACGTCCACGGAGCCGCTGAAGATGATGAAGAACTGGTCGCCCACCTCTCCTTCCCGGAAGACGCAGGCGCCCGCGGGTAGTGTGAGGAAGTCCACAACGGAGCAGAGCTCACGCACGAACGACTTGGGCAGCGTGCGGAAGAACTTGAGCGTCTGCAGGTACTCGCTCAGCATGTCCACATCGGCCTTTGTGCGTGTATGGTTCTTCTTGGAGAGCACCTTGATGTACTCACGCTGTGTCTGCTGTACAGACCGCGGGATGCCGATGCCGTTGGCGATCTGCATGCGCGACAGGAATTCCAGCTGGTCGTTCTTGAGCATCAGGTTGTAGTCGTTGCGTGTGATCTTGACCAGCTCCGCGGCCGTCTTGGCGATCACCGTGGCTGCCCGTACGTCGTTGCTCAACAGCGCACGTTCGCCAAAGTAGTCGCCCTTGGCCAGCTCACACACGGTCACTTCCACGAGTTCGCCGAGGACCCGCTGGCTCACACGCACCTCCACTGTGCCACTGAAGACGAGATAGAGTGCATCGCCTTCTTCACCCTGGCGGAAGACCACTTCGTTCGGGTGGAAGCACACGCAAATCATGCGGCGACACAGCAGGTCCAGCTCGGACGGCTGCAAGCGCTCAAAGTCCGTCGCGATCTTGAGCTTGGTCATCTGGAACCACGCGCGCAGCGACTGCAGATCCATGTGCGAGCGCTGCTCGCCCTCCTGCGCGAACGCGCGGCGACAAGACTCCTCTAGGATGAGCGTGCGGCTGTACATCTGCCGCGTCTTGGGGTGGTTGTCCAGGTCAAAGCCCGACTGGATGCCATCCGGGTCTTCTTCTTCCTCGTCCACGTCGTCCACATCGCCACCATTGTCTTTCGCGCCAGTGCTGATGCCGGTACCGCCGCCTTCGTCGTCGTCCAGTCCGTTCTGCTGTCGCCGCAGCTTGGCTGTCTTCACCCAGTGCTCCATGACGCTGGACTGGCCCTCGGGCGTTGGCGCTACTCGGTCAAACTGCTTGGCCACCAGCGCCTGCTTCACGAGGCTCTTCATCTCTCGACTCTTGAGCATCTGCGCCAGTGAGATGCGCTTGTTGGCCGCCGCAGCACCGCCACCGCCTAGACCAAGACTATCCCCGCCACCTTGGAGCTGGCTCACCTTACGCACGACGGTACCCATGACGGTGGACCAGGGATCGCTGCGGTCTCGCTGGCGCGTCGCCGACGCCGACGCCGACGCCGGCGTCTCCAGGCTAGCGGCTGCGCGGTTGCCCGCTGCGCTTGGAGGCGTGCGTTGCATCCGGTGGATGCTCATGATGGAGTGTGCGGCGCGCGTGAAGTCCGTGAGTTTGGTGCCCGGTTTCTCTCCATGGAGACTTGAAGCGGACGGCGCAGTGTCCCCGTTGGCGACGACAGTCGTCTCTACTACAGGCGTGCAATCCGAAGCTCTTTCGCCCGCTGCTGGCACGACTGACGACGTCCGCGCCTTGGCCACGCGCACAGACGTGATGCGGCCGCGGGCGGCGCGGCCTCGCCCCTTGCTGCGCGGCTTGGACGGCGCTGACGGCTGCACCTGAAGCATGGGCGAGCCCTCCTTCGTCTTGCTGCGCGAGGCGAGCATGCGCGAGCCTTGCCTCTCTCTGAGCGTATGCGCGTCGCAGAGCTGCGAGCCACGTGCATACAGGCACACACAAGTGCGCTGTGGCGGGAGTGTGCCGCGTCTACGAATGCGAGCTCCAAGTGTAGCCAAGTGCGGTCAATTTTAGCCCTGCCCGACGGTGGTGTAGCCATTTGGCGCGGGGTATCATCGGTGTGTAGCGATCCACCAATGAAATCACCGCATACCCTTTCGCAGGCGAATAGGGTAGCGGGCCGGCTGCCGCTTGTGATTGGCTGCACCAGGGGCCGCTACCGCAAATGGAGCCACCACTGGTGTTTGAAAGCAATTGGCGCGCGAAAATGGCGGCGACGGGCGGCGTCGGCCGCGACGACGACGCGCTTGGGGCCGCCGGCGCGCAGCTCTGGGCAGCCGTGCGCGGCTTTTCGGACGCCGAGCTGCAGCGCGTGCGGAGGCGCATCCGGCGGTACCACTCGTGTTTCGAGGCGAGCTCTGTGGGCCCGGCCACGACCGAGGACACGGGCGACGATGCCTCGGACACGACGACCATCCAAGTACAGCTCGGAGCCGCCGAGCCGCAACGCGTGCGCGTGGACAGCTTCGTGCACGTCTTCACGGACTATCTGCACCGCCAGGTGCAGCTTCACGCCGACAGCGGCGTGGCCACGGGCGTGGCGTCCTCAGCAGCGACCTCCGCGCCACCGACCACGACGACGTCCGAGACGGCTACATTTGGCACTGACGCGGCTTTCGAGCTGCACCAGGACGAGTTCCCGCAGTTGGCGTCTCGCGCTGGAACCTCCGGGAAGAGCGGGTGCGCGTCATCCAGGCGAGCGGCCAAGCCGGCCAAGCGGCGCATCACGACGACGCTGTTGACGCGCAGTGAGTCGACGGCAGTGACGCGTCCTGTGCCCACGGCCGTCGCCTTCCCTCCTCTAGGCAGCAACAACAGCAGCTACGACAGCGCAGAGTCGGCCGCATGGGACAAGCGCTCGCTGCTGGAGAAGCGCATGGGCTCGGCCTCTTCTGGCCCAGCACGAGCGCCAGCGTGGGGAGCTACGCCAGTCAAGAAGTCGCCGGCTTGGCCTCTGGTGCAGCGCAAGGCCGCAGCAGCTCCGAGTGCAGCTGCACGCAGCTCGCCTGGGCCCACGACGCGGCAGATCCCACCGAACGAGACTCAGAGCAAGCCCGAGACGCCGTCTTCCAGTCAACTGCAGGTGAAGAAGGCGTCGGGTTCGAACCGGACGCCTGTAGTCCAGCCCAAGGACGAGAATCCTGCTGCGCCAGAGCACGAGGAGGCCCGCACCGCGACGTCCAAGGACGGCCACGACTCTCCCGCTGTGCAGGAGCTTCCTGACGCTCCGGCCGCGGCGTCTGCGGGCGACTTGCGGCCGAACAAGCAGGCGGCCAAGCTCTACGGCTTCCTCATCAGGGAGCGCTTCGTCAGCAGCACGTGCGCCGAGCTGCAGGTGCTGCTCAGCCTACTCTTCCGCGCGGACTGCCGCCACTGCAGTAGCGTCCACGCCACGAGCGCAGAGGAGAGCAACAACGCGGCCGAGAGCGCCGAGGCGAGCGCATGCGAGGCGCCCAGCGAGTTCTGCTGGCGCACGCACTGCCTCGCCTTCGCCGAGCTGGCGTTCAACGAGGTGGAGACGGTGCTGGCGCACCTGGACTCGGACTTGCTGCGGCTCGTGAAGCAGAGCTTGCGTGGGGCTGGCCCAGGCGGCCGGGGCCTGTGCGCGGCCATGCTGGAGCGGCTGGAGCACGTCGCGCAGCAGCGAGAGGAGCTGCGCGTGCGTGAGAGCGCGCGCATCGGCTGTCCGCTGCCGATCGAGCTCAAGGCCCACGCCGTGCGGGACTTTGCGCTGCCCTTCTGCGAGGAGACGGACTCGCGCCTGCACTACCGGACGCCGGCCGAGGCCTTCCTCTACTCGAACCGCGAGAAGGTGCGCGACGGCTTCCTGGGGCTGCTGCGGCAGTTCCAGCAGCAGCAGCACAGCCTCGAGGGCATGGAGGACGCCGGCGTGGCGGCAGCTGCCATGACGGCGGCGAGGAAGCTGCTGCGCGACGTACTGCCCGAGAACCGGTGGTGGTTCGCGCGCTTCTTCGTGCTCGAGCTCGTGCAGGTGGGCGCCAACCCGTTCGGCGAGAGCGACGAGGACCTCGTGCTCCAGATCATGGAGGACAAGCTCGTGGAGAAGAACCCGGACCGCCTGCGCAAGCTGCACCGCCGCTTCTCGAGCCAGAAGCCCAGCACCAAGGCCCAGTCGCCGTCACCTTCACCTTCGCGCGGCCGTGGCAACGCGAGTTCCAGCGCTACTACGAGCTCCAGCAGCAGCAGCAAAGGCGGCAAGGCGAGCGGCGGCGCGGGGCGCCGAGAGAGACCGGAGGCCAGCGCGGACGACGGCGCCAAGAGCTTGGCGGCCACGCTGGCCCGCATGCGCGGGTACTTTGCCGAGAACCAGCTCTTCTTCTTCCACTTCCTGCACAGCTGCGACAGCTTCGAGCTCTCGCAGCTCGTCAAGCAGCAGCTCGAGCGGCAGTTCCAGGCCATCCACGAGGCCGCGAGGCCGGCGGCCGACCCGCGCCAGGGCTTCACCGAGGTCGTGCTCCAGCTCAAGGTCGTGGCCAAGTTCCTGGGCTACCTGCGCTTCTCGCCGCAGTGGCCCGTCACGACGGCCATCCGGCGCTTGTCCGGCCAGAACGCGGCCTTCCGCGCGCTCGAGCGCGACGGCACGCACACGCTCGAGGCGGGCGCGGGAGCCTCGGGCCTGGACGTCAAGCTGCTGCTCGAGCGCAGCGTGCTGTCGCACTCGCTGGCCAAGTGCGTGCCGTGGCTCTGCGACTACCTGTCCATGCTGGCGCGGGACCGCCTGTCGAGCGGCACGACGTACTTTCGCCAGCTGCTGCTCTTGCTGCAGCTCGTGTACCGGTCGCCACGCCTCGAGACGCTGCGAGACACGGGGCTGTACCTGGCGCTGCAGCTCGAGCGCGTCTTCCACGTGCTCGGGCCGGACGTGGCCGCCCAGTGCCGCGACGACTTGCGCACTCGCCACCTCCTCCCGCCGCCTGCAGTGCGACTCGCCTTGGCCCTGGACGACGAGGCCTCGGCGCGTGCCACCGCGCACCACCCCGCGGGGGAGGACGAGCTGCCCTTCCTGTACAGCCAAGTGTTCGTCCAGAGCTGCGTGGCTGAGCTCGACGACCTGCGCAGCTTCCTCCAGACGCGAGCGCAGCCGTCGCACCGCGTGGCCCGCGGCGGTGGCGCCACTGGCGCCACTGGCGCAGCAGCGCCGCGGCCAGCGGCCGGCCGACGCAAGCTGCGGCCGCTGCAGCTCGCGCGGGACGACGCGCACGGCTCGGACGACCGGCACGAGGCTCGGACGCGAGCGGCGGCCTCGCCAGCAGCCCGGGCGTTGGCGCCGAGGACGCACGAGAGCGGCCAGCGGCCGGGAACGCGCTCGCCCGAGCGACAGGCAGCGCACCAGCTCGCCGAGGCCGTCTTCAAGGTGCACCCCAAGCTCAAGACGGCCGTGGACTTTGTCGTGGGCGCCGTGACCACGGACGTGTGCGCGCACGTCATCGCGCGCGCCGTCACGCGGCGAGCCGATGCGCTAGTGGACGTCTGTGCGGCCGAGAGCGGCCTCCCGAGCGCGCGGCCGGGCGTGGAGCAGCACGACGACGTCGCGGGCGCCGCGCGGGCCGCCTTCCACGTGCGTCTGGCCGCCCAGACGCGCGCAGAGGTGCAGGCCGCGAGCGCCTGCGCGCTGGAGGACGCGCTCCGACTGGCCCACGCGCGCGTGCGGACGGCGGTGCCGGCCCTGGTGCCGCCCACGACGCACCCGACGCTTGCGCAGGCCGCGGGCCACGTGGCCCAGCAGCGCACGCGCGAGCTGCTGCAGACGCTCGTGCCCAAGAGCGCGCAGACCGAGTTCGTCAAGCGCGTGGGTCTGCGCAGCAAGGCGCTCTTGAAGGACGCGGGCTCGAGCGCCGCGGCCGCGACTGCGACTGCGACTGCGACTGCGACCGAGCCGCGAGGAACGTCCTCTGCGGCTCGAGACGGCCGAGAGCGAGGGCAGACACGGCAGCGGCGACTCGCGCGCTGCAGCGCCGAGATCTCGAGAGCCGCGGCGCGTGGAGCGTCCGCAGCGTCGCGCGCAGAGCCATGGGAGACGCAGGTCGCCATCCTGAGCCGGCTCGTGTCCGAGTTCACGGCGGAACTGGGCGCCACACGCTCCGAGACGTCGGCCAGGAGGCCTCGAGGAGGCCGCGCGACGTCGCTGCGGCTGTGGGACGCCGTGTGGCGCGCCGTGCGGTCGTGTCTGCGCTTCTTGAGCCGCTCGCTGGCGCCCGGGGCCCCCTGGAGGCTGCAGGGCGACGCCGTGCCCAGCAGCGTCGAGCGGCGCCTGGACGACCTGACGCAGCAGTTCGTGGCGCTGCTGGCGACGCTCGCGCGGGTCTGTGGGCCGCTTGGCGGCGACGCGGACGAGGACGCAACCGCCGGTGGACGCGTGCGCGCCGTGCTGACGCTCGTGCTGGACTGCGTCTTGACGCTGCCGCCTGGTGTCGTCTGTGGGCCGAGCCACGACGACCTGGTGCCGCCGCTGGCCGTCCGCTGCGGCGCTCGGGTGGTGCGGGGTCTGCGCGACGAGGCGGCGCTGGGGGACGTGGGCTGGCGCCTGTGGACACCGGAGGACGGAACTGGAGACGCCCGCGCAGATCCGAGGCAGACGCAGTTCCGACGACAGGTGTGGACAGCCGTGGACACGACCAGCGACGCCGCGTGACTGGAGCAGCCACGCAGGGGGACAAGAGAGACCAAGGGAGGCAGGCACCGAGGGAGACAGAGGGAGACACACACACACATAGAGAGAGAGCGAGAGAGACGCATGCGCCAAGCCACGAGTGAATAGAGCGCGCGGTGGCTGTGAACGTGGGCGTGGACGAGTCGAGTGGCAGGCGACAGGCGTCATGGAGCGCCGCGCGCGGGCTCAGAGGGGCCACGCGGCCGCGGGCAGCTCGGGCAGGAGGTCGAGCACCGGGTCCAGCGCGTTCTCCGAGGCCGCGCGCTCCACGTCGGGCCAGAAGGAGCCGAAGGCCACGAGCCCCGCCGGGTCGTGGCGCTCCGAGACGTAGAGGAACTGGCGCGGCTTGGCGCGCGGCGGCTTGTCGTGCGCCGGGATCTCGGCGTGGCGCACAAAGTCGTCCAGCGAGTGGTGCGTGGCGCAGCAGGCGCAGAGCACGTGGCGGCCCGACGTGGGCGCGCGGCTGAAGCTCAGCCAGCCCGTCTTGCGCGGGAACGAGTCGCCGCCACCGGGCTGCGCCGTCGTGCGGTCCAGCAGACTGCCGTTCTGCATCTCGAGCACGTACTTGGGCGGCAGGCACACGACGTGCGCCACAAAGTCCAGCCGCGGCGCGTCCGCGAGCCCGCGCGCCGCCTCACGCTTCCTCTCGCCGCGGGACTTGGGCCGCTTGAACAGCGCCAGCGGCGCGAGACGCGCCAGCACGTCCGGCAGCGGCGCCGCCACGCGCGTCGGGCCGTCGTGGTGCCACTGGCGCAGCGCCTGCAGGAAGCGCCGCAGCGGCGTGGACGCGCCCGGCTCGCGGTGCGGCACGAACACGAACGTCATGGGGTCCGGCGCGCCGCTCGAGTCGCTCGAGTCGCCCGCGTCGCCCGCGTCGCGCGTCGCCGCGAGCAGCGAGCCGTCCGTGTGCGCCACGAACTCGCGGCCGCCGTAGAGCCGCCCGCAGCACTCGCACTGCACGCGGCCGAGGCGCTTGGGCGCCCACTTGTACGTCCCCATCTTCATCACGCCCGCCGCCTGCAGACTCGCGCTCTTGGAGCACGCCACGGGGAAGCACCAGCGGTCCGCGTCCTGCCGCACGCGCACGGCCCGCACCAGCGCCGCGTCCGTGAGCCCAGCGGACTGCTGCTGCTCCTGCTGCCGCACCGTCTTGGCCGTCGGCTGCTCGGCCTTGGCACGTGCGGCTTCGGCCCCTTGTCCGCCGACGTCCTTGTCCGCCGTGGCCTCCGCGCCGTCGTCCTGGACCTGCGCCTCCTTCTCCTCCTCCTTCACCGCTCGCTTGCTCTCTCCCCGATCCGCAGTCTGCTGCGTCGTGGCCTCCTCCTCAGGCTCTGCCGCCGTCCTCAGCTCCGTCTTGGCGTCCTCCTGTGTCCACGCACCGGGTGACTGGACTGCGGACTGCCGCATGGCGTTCCGGCTCGTGCTCGTGGGCCCTGGCTGGTCCCCGCCGCTGCTGTCCACGCGTCGGCTGCGAGAGCTGGAGCGCGCGTTCCTGGGCGCCGAGGCCGAGCCCGAGGCCGAGCCCGAGGTCTTCCTCCCAGCAGCGCCGCCGCCGCCGCCGCCGCCTCGCTTGCCCTGCTTCTTGGCCTCCGCGTCCTCCTTCTTGCGCTGGCGCTCGAGCTCCATGTCGGCCATCATCTGCACGAGCTTGCGCTGTCGGTAGCCCAGCAGCTTGTCCGGCTGCGTGCACGTGGGGCAGTCGCAGTCCCAGAGGAAGCCGCCGCTCTCGTAAAAGTCCACAAAGGCGGCCCTGCAGGACGCGCAGCGGAAGATGAGGCCGCGGCGCTCGGGCGCCTCGAGCTGCAGCCGCTCCATCTGCTCCCCCACGGCCACGGCGGGCCGCAGCAGCGCCCGGAAGGCGTGCACGAAGCACTTGGCGTGGTAGGCGCGTCGACAGGCCGTGCAGTGCATCAGCACGTCCAGGTTCACCGCCTTCTTGCAGAACTCGCACACGCGGCCGGCCCCGTCCGTCTCCTGCTGCTGCTGCTGCTGCCCCGCCTTGGCCTTGGCCTTCGTCGTGGCCTTGGCCTTGGCCTTTGTCGTGGCCTTCGTCTTGGGCTTGTTCAGGTCACTCGGGCCCGCTGTGAAGGGCAGCGGGGGCACGTCCGTGATCACGGGCGCCGTCTCGCTCACGCCGGGCGCCTGGCGTCGCTTCTTGCCTCGCGCAGGCGGCGTCTCCGTCGTGGCGGGCTCCAGCTCCCGGTCCGACGCGCGGGGAGGCGCCAGGGCCGTCACACGCGCGCGCTTGGGCGCTGGCTCGGGCTCGCAGGCCGTCGTGGCCACTCGAGGCGAGCGTTTCTTGGGCGTCACGCTCGCGTCCGCCGCAGCTGGCGCGGGAGGCCGCAACTGGGCCAACGGCGTGGCCAGCGACTCGCTCTCCTCCTCCATTGCTTGGTGCACCGAGTCGGCCTGGCGCTGCGGGCGAGCGTCGCCAAGTCTGGGCCTCTCCGCGGCCGCTGGCTCCGTCTCGTTGCCGCTGCGCGTGCGCATGCTGAGGCGTAGCAGAGCGGAGCGTTCGAGTCCTGCGTCGGCTCCTGTGGCGGTGGCGGTGGCGGTGGCCAGCGTCGCGTCCCGCACCGAGTGCTGCAAGCTGAGCAGCAGCGCCGCGTCCTCCTGGTCCTGCGGGCTGGATGGGCCCGGGACTAGCGGCGCTGCGCCCGGCGCATTGCCGCTGGCCGCGACGTCCTCGTCCTTGGGCTCCGTCGAGTTGAGGATGCGGGTCAGCTGCATGCGCCGCGGCGACGACGAGGAGCGCGCGGACGGCATGGCCAGCAGCTCCAGCGGCGGCGGAGGTGCGTCGTTCGTGTCGGTGTTTGGTTGCTGTTGATTGGTTGAAATGGGGTCGATGGTGTTATTCCTCGATCTGTTAGGTGCCTGCTGCGTGGCTCGCGTCGTGGCAGCGGCACCACTGCGTGCGCCGGTCTCGGCCGCCTCCTTGCGCCCCGTTCGTCGTGTTGGCCTCGCTAGGGTATCCAGCTTCTGTTGCACGAGTAGCTACAAGGCACGAGATTGATGTCGTTTTCTTTTGCGCCACGTAGCTGTCCCGAGAAGAGCCTGGGAAGTCAAGGGGGCATGGCGATCAGGACCACGTCGCGGCTCGCGCTGCTGCTCTTCGTGGCGGACGCCTGGCGGCGTTGCGGCCGGCGGCGCCGCCAGCGGAAGAGCCCATGGGCTCCATGTGCTGCGGATGCACTAGCGGCACGCGCATGAATTTGCATTTGTACTACGGTCGACAAAAAAATAAGCTGCCATCTTAGAAGTGATCAAGCCTCTGGGCGATGTGCCTCAACATAGGAAGTTGTGCGTAGCGCCATGGCCATTCACCCGATGGAGACGCGGACACCACCAACACCAAGCTCGTCTCCTCCACGTCAGCCGCAACTCGTTTTTCTCGAGCGACCAAATCGAACCGATTGACTCAAGTATTGCTTGTGAAAAATGCATCCTCGGTTCATGATACTGCTTGTCGTTGATTTCTTGTTGAATGGCTAGGGAGTAAATGAACGGTGGGCATGGTGGCGAGGCGTGGCGTGGCGGAAGCGGCAACGCCGCAGAGAGCTTCTACACGTTAGAGTTGGCTTATACATGTTACACGTTACGTTACCGGAACGGCGCCGTGGACTGTCACCAAGAAACACCACGGCGTGTGTGGCACGCTGGCACTCATTCATCCCAAAGGCACTTCAGCACGGCCACCAGCTCAGCATAGCACACACACAACCCACGTTAGTTCACCGTCACGCACGCTCGTAAGCAGCAGGACGTGGAGGCGGTGGCGACGGAGCTGGAGATGTTCGCGGGCTCTCGCGCCGAGGCTATGACGTTGTGAATATCTTGCTTGTTGGGGCTACTTTTGCGATGCTAGATCCTGGTTTCCTGAACCATACAAACACCAAGTACACGGGTCCTGATTGGGATTTCCGGAGATTCCAACCAGGGCCCGTGTACTTGGGCTTTGTATGGCTACATTCAAGCAGGACCAACACTCTGGCTAGGCAGAAACCGGTTTCTTTTTGGTAAACCGGTATTGATCGAAACCTCTTAAACCTTGTTTTGTTTGAGAAAAAATAACGTTTAGGAGGTTTGGAACCTCCTAAACGTGATGCTTTGCGGTATGCGCTACAACGCATGTGATGTAGCGCATACCGCAAAGCATCAAGTTCAGGATGTTTTGGACGGTGCCCAACAATGCACGAATTGTTGCGCATTCCGGAAATCATAAAGTTCAGGAGGATTCAATCCTGCGTATGACATAAGGTAGGTTGTCAGAGTGTTGGTCGCCTGGCCAACACTCTGCGGCCCGCCGCTCAACCCTGGACTGCACTCGTGCCCACGCTGCCGCGGGACGAGCTCGCTGCCTGAAGC
>JAADYJ010000333.1:0-24988 GCA_023338205.1 Halophytophthora polymorphica
ACCCCTCCACCACGCGTATGCCCTGCGCGGCCAGCTGCGCGTAGACGTCGTCCGTCGTGCGTCGCCCCATGGGCCCCCTTGGCATGGTGGCGAGGCGAGGCGGAAGCGGGATTTTCGAAGTGAGAGAATCTTCCATTGACATTGTCGAAGCGCTTGGCCTTGTCGGTCGGACGAGCAGCTACCACATCCGCACCGCTCACGCCCTGCAGCGGTCATGGCACAGCGCCACCTCGTGACGCCGCGCTTCTCGGGCTACGAAGCCGTAGCGCCGACCTCTTCATCTTCGCGTGGAATTTCAGCTGGGCGCCCCTCATGTGGGTCGTGTGCTCCGAGATGCTGCCTGACGACTCCGGTCCGTCGGGATGGGGCTTACCTTCACCGTCTTCTGGTTGGGAGCGCGCTTGTGAATGGCACGCTGCTCTCCATATTCGAGGCCATCGGCGCGGGCATCGTGCTCTCACCTCGAGCTCTGTCCGCATCCGGTGCATGTTATATGGGCTCGCATATCATCGCCGGTTGCACCGATGAAATTGCGCTCTTAAGGTGGTTGGGACAGGATAAGCGATGCGCTCATTCGGCCAGCCAATCTTAATCCATTAGCGGCCTTGTATTGGCTGTTTGATTGGTCCTGCGCCCAATGAGAACTTCGAAACGCTCTCGGATTGGTGGTTAATGCAGTCCAAGCGGTACAGAAGCCCGATTCGGACAGCAATTGGAGCAAAAGCGGCGGTCGTTCAGAAGTTCCGGCACGAAATAGCTCGGCAGACAAGCGAAGAAGCCGCGGTTCTCATGGTGTGGGCCAAGCGCGTCCTTCTCACCCGTGCACTCTGCAGTTCGTCTCACGTGCGCGTCCCCATGTGCAGGGGCGGCGGCAACAGAGGATCCGCCTGGTGGCTTGTGGCGCTGACGTGGTGCTGCGTGGCAACGGCCGTCGTCGCCGGCTCGAGCAGCGGGAGCGAAGGCTCCAACTCGGGTGAGGTGGCTTTCGTCGACGTTGGCGGGAGTGCCAGCAGTCTTTCCAGCGAGATTGCAGCAGTCAGCGATACAGACGTGGGCGTGACGCGCATGCCGATCAACCTGGATAGCGACGACGCCCTGGACGGCAGCTTGGACTTGTCTGCGAGCCGAGGAAGTGACGCGACCATCGCCTTGTCGCCGGCGACAACAGCGCCGCTACTTGTGCTGACGTCGGAAACGCAGTCCCTGGGCAGCAGTAGCGCAGCCATCAATGGCGCTTCAACCCCTGGAGTCCTGGAGGCGGCCTCCGTGTCCTTCTCTGGTTCTGTGGCTAGTGGAGACGACGTGTCGTTGACAGAGCCACCGGAAGAAATGCACGGCGTCCCATCCAACCCGACGCTCGTGAACGCCGTAGCCTTGGACAGACGCGCGGCGGTGTCCTGGAAGGCGCCCGATGACGACGGCTACGACCCCATCACACTCTACGAGGTGGGCTGGGTCGACGAGGAGGACAGCGTGCTCGTGGGCACGCAGAAGGTCATGCCAGTCCCCGCGAGCTCCGTGAACGTTGGGCGACTCGAGGCTCAGAACGCAACCGCTACGAGCGCTGGTGGGACAGACGTTGTGCCTACGTCGACGGTGGTGGGGCCGCTGATCAACGGCCGGTCCTACACGTTCAAGGTGCGTGCACAGAACGCGAATGGCTTGTCCGTGTGGTCGGCCAAGTCGTTGGCGGTGAGTCCGCTTCACCCTCCCGACCTATGCGAGCGACTCTCGTGCTCCGGCCATGGCACCTGCTTCCCCAACTACCACCCAGACCGGCCTATGGACTTTGGCCGGGCGCTGGTCGCCCAAGCAGCCGCGATGAGTCCTAGCGACGCGGCCAGCGACACGTCCATCGACGAGTTCTCTCTTGACGCCTTGTGCATCTGCCGGCCGGGCTACAGCCCGCCAGACTGCAGCGCCAAAAGCACGGAAGAAGCGGCACAGTACGTCTGGCAGGTCACGGAGTGGAGCGAGTGCGACAGTGGTTGCGGGGGCGGGAGGAGAACACGAGATGCCACGTGCTTCGACGTCGCTAGAGCTCAACAGGCTCCGTCCGAAGTTTTCTGTGCCGAAAGCAAAAAGCCTTCGCTCTCGGGGATCTGCAACGGCGTCGAGTGCGGTTCGAAGCGGGTGGCCGTCATGTACAAAGTGGAAATGAGCTACGACGAAGTGCTTTTGTCCCCCGCGGCCACGGAGGCCTTCGAGTTGGCCTTCACGACGGAGGTGGCAGCGGCGCTGCAGATCCCGCGCTCGCGACTGGAGATCACGGCGCTCAAGCGCGGTAGCATCGCCGTGTTCTTCCAGATTTTGCCGGCGGCTCGCGTCGGAGAAAAGTCGCTCAATGACATTGTGGAGAACCTGCAGATGCAGCTGGACAACGACACGAGCACTCTGCGCTCCACGGGGACCTTTGCACGCCGGATCGAGCCCAACGGCGTCAAGTTGAGCTTCTCTATTGCGGACCAGACGGTGGCCGGCGGTGCGGAGGACATTTCCATCGCTGGGCTGGTCGGCACCGTCTTCGTGCTTTGTTTGTTCGTGTCCTCATTCGGCTGGCTGCTCCGGCGTCGCCACTACCGCATCCTCAAGCAGGAAGATGACGAGTTCGAGCGTCAAAAGGGAACCAAGCACTCCATAGACGGAAGTTCGCGTGACTGGAGGAAGCGGATGGACACTCAATCACTGGCGTGAGCGGCGGAGAAACAACGCGCTTTGATGCTTGGAATGCTAAAGTATAAGCTTGATTTTGAATCCGATGGTCTTGTGAAAGTTGGGTCGTCGCTTCCTCTTCATTCTGTACTGTTGGCCCATCCGCGCGGAGCATTGTGCCACCGAATGGAGCTGTAGAGCTATGGCTCTCACTTCCTCGAGCGCTCCACCAGCCCGACGTCCTCTACGTATTCGAACTGGCCCGACAGCAGCCGGTTGCGATACTCTTCAAGGTACTGCAGCATCGTCGGCGCCAACGGGCGACTGCCCTTCCCTTCGTCGCTGAATTCGAACACCGCGTTTCTCGAGTCGGCATCTGCAACCAGCGCGGCGCCGTCCACGTTGGCGGCGAACGGGATGAGAGTCGACTCCCAGCCCTTGACGGACGATAGCGTCTCCGCAGTGTTGATGATGTCCTGCTCCAAACAGAGAGGCGACGTGGTAAATACGAAACTCCGAGCAGCAGTTTCTTCGTCGCAGTACGCCCTCAACTCACGCACTTACATCAGCAGAAAGCGACTGTGCGAGACCCAACAGAAGTGCATACAAGACAGAGGGAGATTAGCTCTGTATGCAACGCAATGCCATCCGCTTGAGGAAGGATCGCATGGTCTACCTTGTAGTCATCGAACCAGATGCCACCACTCTGAGAGGTCAGCAGACTGCGTAGTTCCTAGAGGGTCACGCATTCACATGAATCTTCTCCGCGCTAGTAAATATGCTCATGGAGAACTGAAGGAGCCCTACCTCGGGAATCTCCATGCCCAAAGTCTTCTCCAGAGCTTCAATGTCTGGTACACAGCAACACGCTCGTCAGTTCAACTCGGGACAAACGAACCATATCTAAATCGCTTGGGAGCGGAGCGCAAGCTGCGCATGCCTGCATTCTTCTCCACCGCCGGCTCCAAATCTGCTTTGCGCTGGAACCAGCTCACAATGTCTGTTGTCGACCCAACCAAGCGTATGCAACAGGCGGTAAGTCGACCAGGAACCACAGATTGTGCGCGCCGTGCTTGCGCCCCACCACAAGCCAGCGCGCTGCTCTACGGCCGTACCGTGGATGCACTGGTCGCGCTCGTCCTCGTCCATGCCGCCCTGGCGCCGGTTGCCGTCTTCCACCACCTGCACGCCTGACATGATCGCTTCGCTCCCTTTTCTGCTTGCTCTCCTTGTCTTGTGCTTGATCTGCGATCTTGGTGGCGAAAGGTTGCGTTCGGTGATTGGCTGAAATGAAGGGTTTCTGTCGCGTGAATGTGTGTCTGCCACACCACAATACTTTCAACGTTCTATTTGAGTGGGAAAAGCTGGAAAATGGCGGCGGAGGGCGAGGCGAAGGCGGCGCCCGCGGTGGCGGAGCGCCCCACGGGGCCCGACGCGACTGACAGACTGCGGCTGCGACTGCATGAGATCACGGAGGAGTGGAAGAGGTGGGAAGCCAAGCGGCTGGAGCGGTTGGCGCACAAGGAGCGGCTGAAGAAGCTACTGGACCTTGAAGCTGCCGTCGAGGAAAACGGCGGGGCTAATGACGCAAAGGCGGGCGCCAGCAGGGAGGACAGGGACGCAGAGGATTCAACGCCTTCGCAAAAGAAGGACGCCTCGCAGGTCGAGAATGCCAGCGTGGCGGCGCGCAAGAAGCAGCTACAGCAGCTGCAGGAGTACGTGCGCGCGACGGAGCAGGTGCGGAATCTCTACTGTAATGTGAACTTTGGTAGTGGAGAGATCGCCAGCACTCACGTACTCACATTCTTGGTGTGTGTATCTTTTGGCGACGGACGGGAGCAGAAGCAGCAGGCGGCGGCAGACTCGCTGGCGAGGAACTTAAAGCAGTTGAGCGCCGTTAATAACGCCGTTGCTGCCAAAGCGACGAGGAGCGTGCTACCGGCGAAGCGCAAGCACAGCGATGAAGCGTCGACGATGCAGTCAGGCAAGAAGACTGCTGTGGTGGAAGCAGGCCTCGCATCAGCGTCGAGTTCGATTCAAACTACTGCGGAAAAGATGCACGAGTGTGAGTGTGTGTGAATCTACCCGAGTCAATTATCTCTCCTGCGTCCCAATCGGAATCACTGGACTCTAACAGCTGCTGCGCGTCATCCTCGTGTACTTTGTCTGGGCAGTTTCTGGCACTGTATACCTGGAGGCGGGAAGCGCAGAGCTTCAGGAGGCAGCGTGCGTTCGTATCGCGACGCGACATCTCGTCCAAATGGGGAAGGTTCGGCATTCGGGTGTACTTGCTACTGGTATATCCTTTGACAGACCCTTGACTGGGAGTTGCATGTTGTGTTGTGCGGGAGAATAGGCGATTTCGAGACATCAGCTCGCGAAGGCCTTCGAGGGGTATACGGGCCAAGTCTTGGACACGGGGATTGGCCAGCAAGCATTAGCGCTCTCTTTGGAACATCTGAGCATTGCTGAGAGTGCAATCCAACCAGGTTTGGATGCCCACTGGCAACCGGGGAGACAGTATCTCAAGCGTCCGACCTTCTCCTCTTCTAGCACTGGTACGTTGATGCGTTTGAACTACTTCATGGTCTGTGGCCTGGTCAAGCTGGCGATGGATACGAAATGCGAATGTGTGGCCTAATGCAGCGCGCTGCATCATGTCTGTAGGGCGCATCCAGGCGCTGATCGACACGGAGAAGCAGAGTATCGCCAGCGTGTGTGGTTCTCTACACTCGTCGGAAAAGCGACACTCAAGCAAGGGGACCTTGAGGGAGCTACGTCTTCGAGCACATTTTCTGTCGGGTTTGCTGGGAGTCGCAGTGTCCACACCCGGATCCGTCTCGGTTTCCTCGATTCTTGCTACGTGCACGGGTAGCAGTGCTGTTGACAGTACCACTCGCAGTGAGGGGCGCGTTGCTTTTCGACCACGCCGCCAGCTGGTGGGCGTATTCACGGAGATGGAAACATGGCTGCGCGAGCATGAGCGAAACGATGATCGCACAAGCGCAGTAGCAGGGAACCCAAGAGGGCTCCTTGATGGTACTAATGGTGGGTCTTCGGCGGCAATGACCACAAAGGCGTTCTCTCTCGAAGACGATTCCATCGTGAAACAACTGCGGGCGATGGACTCTGTGGGTGCGGGATCCGCCCGAAAGAAAGTCGACCCGATGAAGTACGTACGCCCAGCTCAATCGATGGATTCAAAGATGATGCTTGCATCCACTAACGTATACGGACGTTCGGTGGTCGTTCTAACACATTGTCTGTGCAGAATATTGTGCCACTACGAACTCAATGGGGTGTGCAACGACATCAATTGCCCGTATCAGCATCAGAAGGATTTCGATTCGCCCATGGGTGAGGGCGACGAAGTGGGAGAAACCTCGGTTGGTATCGAAACGAACGTGGTTGCCCCTGAATCGAAAGAGCTACAGCAAGTGTTGGTGGCGTTTGCAGAATTCCGCTTGAACATCATGACAAAATGGCCGTTGATAACAAGTGACGCACCTCCCCCAACGGTAAGTGACTTGCGCACTCCGTGTAACGTGGGCTTACGTCTTGCAATGTCGTTCACCCAGCCTGCTTATTGTTTGCCACGCACCAGACACCAACCCGCGACGGCATCGCTGCCAAATCAATGGATGCATTCAAAAGCAGTGGACACCCGGACGCAGCAACATCAGCTACAACCTTGGGAAGTGGTAATGGGGACGCTGACAAGGATGGCAGCGACTTCCTGGCATTGGAGGATGTGGCAAGCGATGACGGCTCTACATTAGGTGGGGGAAACGGGTCTGCCTCGCGCTATTACGACCCAGTGCAATCGATGACTGCTTATGGAGAAGAATTGCAGAAGAGAGTGGAGGAGAACGCGGATGATACGGATGCCTGGTTGTTGTTGGCAATCAACCAGCTTGAAATCGACGTGGGGGCGAGGTACGTCGCCTTCATGAATAGTTGGGCCACGTGACTGTCTTGCACTATTTGAGGTTTTAACTCGGGAATTTTGTTTTGCCAGTGATGATGCGGTGAGCAGTGATGAGAACTCGCGGTTCCACAGGCAACTCGTTTTCCTCTCTCAAGCGCTCAATGTGAAGCTTCAAAAGGGTCCATCGCGAGGTTTGACCGTCAAAGAGTCGAACCTGAAGCGCTGTCTCCACACACTTTCTCGCGCACTGGAAGTGGAAGCGAACGCTTACTGTGAAGCAGTCTGGCTGCTGTACCTTCACCTGTGCAGACAGCTAACCTCCCGGCAGACAGAGGTGGATATGGCGGAGAAGTCGGTGCAGTTCTTGCCGACATCGCACGCCTTGTGGCTTCGCTACCTGTCAACGTATGAGTTCGACTCGATCAAGATGGCGGAAGAGGTGCATTGCCGCATTCTGCAGTACCTGGCGCGGCTTGATGCCACTGGAGAGGAGTCTTCTGCTTCTGAAAATGCTGTCGACGCTGATCTATCGCGTCTCTTGACAGCGATAATCCTTCATCTCTGCATGAAGCTCCAACGCGCTGGGGCTGAGTCGCGTGCAATCGAGCTAGTGTCTGCTCTTGTGCAACTGGATGAGACGTCTACGGAGTTGGCTTGGTGCAGTGCTGTTGGAGGACAACTACGGGCTGAAGAGAAGACCGGCTTGTCGTTGGTGATCACGCACTTGCTGGTGTTCCGCGACATTCCAGCCCATGCCGAGCACTGGGTCGTTGCGAGCGCGTGTGGGGACTTTGACCTGAAGGAGTTTGCATACTCGGTTGACTCAGCCAATTGGAGCTGGCCTCACAGTCGTGTCGGCATCGACGGAGACATTGAGCGGGCACTACAAGTGTACGAGCAAACGTTCCAGATGCACCAACGCGACTGCTCGGCGCTTGGGTATGCCGGGGACGTGATCTTGAACAACTGGATGGTGGTGCTGGCTCAGCGTAGCGAAAACGACGATGATGAAGCACTGAAGAAGTTTTTGGTCGACAAGTCGCCCCAGATCCAGCAGTATCCCGCAGCATCGCTTTCGGCAGCAAGAATCGCAGGGATCCAGCTAAACGACGTGCCACAGGCTTGCCAAGTGATGTTTGCGATGATGAACCGAAGCCCAGCGACGGAGTTCTCGGAGGCATTCCACTATTTCCTGTTCGCCTGCCGAAAAGTATCGGGGCTTGTGGAGAGTTTGGACCAGGAGTTTCCAGATGTCATGGTACGCCTGGCGAGTGTGCTGGGGATGAACGTTGACAAGATGAAGAGCTCTCTCCAGACTATCAAGGATGACACCGACCGGATGGCTAAATCCACTGCGCTGAAGGCAATACTGGAGGATATGCTGACGTCTTGGATGGATCAACTGGCTATGCAAAGCCACCCAGTCGGTCAAAATCAGACTGCGAAGGACCCATCGCAGACATCAGCAGACATTTTCGTGGCACTGGACATTTGCGAGTTGTTGGATATTTTGGTGGGGCCGTCCGCAGCTGTGGACAGTCTGCGGGTGGTGCTGAGCGCGTCCAAGTTCTCTACTCTGCCGCTGGAGGCTCGTCACCTCGCGTGGTCGCTGCGCTTTGTCTTCGAAGTGGATCTACTCCAGCGAGAGGACCCTGTGGGGTCAGCTTGGGGGGAACACAGGGCCGAGATGATGCGCTTACTCCGGAAGTACCTCAACAGCATGGGCGTGGGGGCAGAGTTGACACGGCAAGTGGCGCAGCGAATCACCCAAGAGATCAGCGCCAAGCGTATTCAAGAGGCTGTGTGCTTGTGCCTCTATCCAGAGCGAAGACAGCTAGTCTCTTTCGACGCGATCTTGGAAGTCTTCCAGTTGTGCTCCGCCGCGGTCCCTAGGTCCGAGAAGGCGGCTTTCTTTGCGTCTTTCACGGACACGCTGGCGTTAGCGCCAGAGTTCTCTCTCGCATTTTGTGGTAGGGTGTTGACTGTTCTGTTCAGAGTTGTAGCGCATGCGCGCTTTGCGGTGTAGGCACTGACTGACCGTGTGTTGTTTTTCTGTGCGGTGTAGGAACGGCCGTACACGAGTGGGAATGGCGAGCTGCGCGAGCAAGTTTGAAAAGGTGTCTGGCTGGGTCAAAATCCCTGATCGCACCTCATCCTGAAGTACTCCGAGCGCTCGTCGCCGTAGAACTGCAACAGAAGAGCATGAAGGCGGTGTCTAGCTTGCTGGAAAGTGAGTTGCAGGCTGACCCGCTGCTTATGGAGACGTGGCGGCTAGTGGTGGCCATGGAGATCATCTTTGGTGGTACGTCAGCTGAACGATCTGAGAAGATTGCCGCTGATTTGGTGAAGCACGGATTGGTTTTCACGTGCAACACGTTCGGCGATGAGGCGCTACTACACCTACACGCCCCAGCACTGGGTGCTGAACCTGGCATCACAGCACTCAGCTTGCGCGGTCTTGGGCTCTGCTGCGTGCCTAATGGCATCTTGCTCCAAGACGGTCTCGTGGCTTTGGACCTGAGCGGTAACCTGCTCGTGGACCTCCCTGTCGGCATTGAGCGTCTCAAGAAGCTACAGACGCTGAACGTTTCGGAGAACGCGCTGTTCGATCTTCCCGTCGGTGTTGGCCGCTTAGCAGCACTGAAGGAGCTCAAGTTGGCCCACAACAACCTGACCGCAGTGCCGATTCCCGTGTTGTCTCAGCTGACGAAGCTCGAAGTGGTGGACCTCCGCAGTAACGCGTTGACGAGTCTCCCAGCGTCCATTCTGGGAGGCCTCCAGTCCTTAAAGGCGCTTTACGCGGAGGGTAATTCCATCCCTGTCACGGACTTGGAGGATATCGCGCAGAAGCTGCCAACATCTGCGGATGCTGCTCTCGAAGAGGGTGAAATCCAGTTCGCCCTTGGGTCAGAAGACACTTCCGCTGCACCGTCCCCATCGGAGTCTGCCCAAGAGTCTAGCTATCAAGTCAGTGGTTCAACGCAGCCGCAACATCCCGCTGACGTGGGAACTGGAAAAGTAGCCACACCTACGAGCGCTGAAGGACTCCAGGCACCCGATGATGTGGACATGACGGCGTCCGAGATAAAAGAAGACGACGGCGACCAAACCATGGAGCCTCGCAACATCATCGACCTGGCGGATAGCACGCCCGACATGTCAAGCCGTGCACTGGAGACCGAAGTTCAGCCCGAGGGAGAGCACGAGGTGATCAACGTCGACGACGGTGGATCATACGCGGCTGATAAAGGTGAAGGAGATACGGACAGCGCGGCTCCGACGCCGTCGACAGGTGAATCTGCTTCCGCAAACACCGAGCAAGTACCAGCTGCGACGAGTATGGACGGCACTTTAGCCACGGTGACCGCTAATCTGCCATATTCGGTTGCCACTCTTGCGTCCATCAGACGAGATCATGCTGACGCGGCCACGGAGGCGGCTGAACGCCTCAAAACCAGCCTGGACGACTGCAATGTCGCTTCCCGGGCGCTCCAGAAATACATGGAAGACGAGCAGATCGACAGTCGGGCCGACGCGCGTGAGCGAAACCCCGAGCTTTGGCGGAAGTTCGTGGCTGCCAATCTGCCGCGGAGAGGTAAATTGGGCGGCTGCCGCATGTGTTTGGCGCCCAACGACGGGCGGAACCAGCGGCTCAATGGCGCGGTGCTATGTGTGCGATGCCTCGAAGACGTGCTGCGTGTGGTGAAAGCGCGAGGATCGTCACTGGAAGAAACAAAGGAAAACAGCTGAGCAAGATGGCGGGCGCCACCACGAATCTCAGTCGAACGTCTTAATTGGCGGGAACGAATTGCGTTGCAATGTACACCAAAGTCAGGTCAACGCTCGCCGAGCGCGGTAATGACGATGGGAATTGTGCACTGTGGAGGATGAGCCAACCCAGGTTGTAGTGCGCGATTGACCTTCTCGTCTCTGAAGCTGCAAACCACCCAAGGAGGTAGCAACTGCTTCTGACTTCAGCGCTGTTCAGTTATTCAGCCATCACGCTGTATACCTCCGCATTGAGCAAGTTCTGGTCACGGCAGGGGACGAGACCCTCCAGCAGTTCGCACGTGGGTTCGTTGGGCGGTGGAGATTTCTCGTTGGCGTCTGCGTCTTGGCCTCGCTGGTCTTTACTTGGGGTTTCGACGCAACGGAAGTAGCCGTCGTGACGTCTAGGCACAGCAAACTGCGAGGCCTTGAACGTGGCGGAGGCACCTGTGGGCGTTGACAAGAACTCTTCGCTCCGATTGCCACTTAAACGCACGTAGCGCAGCACTGGGAGGCGGTCAAGGACGCTAGGCTTCGCGGGCAGGACGTTGCCTTCAAGCCCAAGCCTTTCCAGCCTCTGAAGTGCTGCGAACTCCTTGGGTAGATTGGCGATGCAATTGTAATCCACGTCCAATTCGACCAAGTTGCGGAGCCGCTGGACCTGCGAGGGTAGTGCCTTCAGTTTGTTGTGGCTGATGCCAAGACGGTGCAGCAGACGCAATTTGGTGATCTGCAGTGGGAAAACCGACAGCTGGTTGTTGTCCAAGCGAAGTTCGCGCAGGTGGGGCGGGAAGGCGATGCTGGCAGCCATCGTCTGAAGTCGGTTCTTCTCCAGGTAAAGTGCTTCCAATGCTGGCAACTGACCCAGCTCCTCTGGAAGTGTCGCGAGTGCGTTACGTGCCAGCCCGAGCACACGGAGCCCTATGAAGAGCGCGATCTCTGCTGGTAGATGGCTCAGGTGATGGTTTGTGAGCCAGAGCTCCGTAAGGTGGCGACCCTGGCGCTCGTGGAGAACAACCAGCGGCGGGAAGATCTGGAAAGGCAGCATACGCGCCGCGTGCGATCGCACTGGTGGCTCTGGTTGTGCGTGAGCGTGGCGGGGTAGACTCAAATCCAGGCGCCTGGTGTGTTGCGCCGTGCGAAGTCGCTGCTCCACTGCTGGTCCGTGGGCAGAGAGTTCTGCCCTAGCGCCATGACCCCCACCCGGTGTATGCTTCTTCTCCTTGCGCTTGGAACTACTGCGAGGCCGCGACGACCCGGCGCTGGGATACAAGCTGTGCACAGCAGAGGAATCTCGAGGTTTCTTGATCGAGCCCTCGATGCTTGAGTTCATGAGGCTCGCACGCTGCAGGGTCTACGCCGGCGTCGGATATGGGCTGCTTGCTGGAGAAGTACAAGTGAAGCTCGCTAATGGGCTGGAAGGGCGGGCGGCGGGGTGGCCGTTCACCCTTTCGTCAGATCTATGATCGCTTTGAAACCTCCAAAGCCCAGCGAGATATTCTCGAAACAAGGAGTTTCCGTGTGAACCTTAGTTCAAGTCCTTCGAGCGCTGTCGTGTTACTCATTTGCGGCCTTCCTCCTTTGGTGTTTCGTTTTCTCCCTTTTTCTTCGACCTCCCCACGCGCTTTGCCTTCTTTGGTTGGGTTTCCCTCTTTGTCGATGCAGATTGCCAGCAGCCACACTTCCTTTAAATCCGTTGCTAGAAAGGGAGCCTACCATCTGTGGCTCTGGTTGGGCCTCGCCCACACTCACTCCGAGTCGTAGTCGTTGTCCTCGTCGTCGTAGTAGCCCATATAGCTGTAGTCGCCATAGTCGTCGTCGTCGTCGTCTTCATCCTCCAGCTCGTTGTCCAGAGCGTCCTCCTCCCCAACGAGCTCCACAAAGTTGTCCCAGTCCCCCATGTCCAAGAAACGGAAGAGGTGGCTGTAGCGTTGCAGGAGACTTGTGAGCACCGCGTCTCCAACATCACTACCGCTACCACGACGCGAGCCACGACGAGGCTTCACCGGGCGCTTCGGACGGTCCAGATGCTTCACGTCTCGGCCCTCCGAGTCGCGGTGCGCATAAAAGCAGTGAGGGCCAAAGGGGCAGCTGCCGAAGAGCCCATTGAAGTACTTGCACTCGCGCATGGCCAAGTGGGCCTTGTAAGCCACCACGACCTGCCGCTTGGCCTCACCCGTGCAGAACGTGAGCGACGGCACGATGTAGTTGCTGGGCACGCGGCACGCCGGACACGCGCGGATCACCTCCACCTCCATGTCCTTCGACTGGCGCCACGCTCGCAGACAGTCAAGGCAGAAGCAGTGGTCGCAGCCTAGAGATGCCACAGCGCGTGCACGCGGTTAGTATGGCTCATACAGACAGAGGAGACTCCTACAGTACATTTTCTAGAGCACTTACTCAGCAGACCAAAGTGTTTGCCCGACTCGACAATGTCCTCAAAGCAGATGCCACACGTGAACTCTTGCTGATTGCTGGCGTCGCGACTTACCGCTGCCGCACCTGTAGCCGTCCCAGTTGTGGGGAACGTCGCAGCTCTCACAGGAAAAGCGCGTGTGCTCGCACTGGCCGAGGCTGGCACGGCAGGGTCGTGACGCAGGCGACAGAAATCCCCGTACTTGCAGTTGCCACGCAGGAAGAACGGACAATCCACGAGCGCTGCGGCGGCATTGAGTCCTTCTTCCTCGCTCTGTGCACACTCTCTCACCTCTGCGGGCAGCGCGTGCGAGTACGTGCAGTGGCTGCCGTAGCGGCACTTGCCCAGCACGAAAAAGCGACAAAGGGGAAGCTTCGCTGCAGTACCAGCAGACGCCGGTTGTCGACATAGAGGCTGGTGCGACGAATGCGCATAGCCAGCGTCCTGCGCCCCAAATATGCCTTTCGCGTCTTCTTCGTCCGACGAGCCCGCCAACACCTCCAAGATGTGGTTGCTCTGCCCCATCGACGACAGTCGGCGGGCCAAAACGTCCGTGCCTTCTACCTCCGCCAGTCGACGCTGCAGGCTCTCGAAGGCGTGCTCGTCGCTGCCACGCATGCCAGACCAATTCAGACCGAGATTCGCGAAGCGCTAGGACGGAGTAATGCCTGTGCCACAGGTGCCTGCTGTGTGAACTCACCTCTCGGGCACGCGAGCGCCCGTTTGCGCCGGAGAGCTGCTACAGACAGACAGAGGCCATGCGGTGAGCGCAGCGACGAAGTAGCAGGCACAGCTAGAGGCCACCGAGCAGCAAGACGCACGAGAAAGCGGCGCTCACCTTCGTGGAGCAGACCCGCGGCGCATGCTTCCTCGGAGCTTTGTGAGATCCTGTTCTGGCGAGATTGGCTCAGATCGGACCATAAAACATACATAATAATGTTAATTCCTTGTGCAAGTTAAGAATGCCGGTTTTGGCAACTTCCCCAGAGATCGATACCCTCTTTTGAGATGTGACTGGCTTGCTGGACGGGATATCGGGTTTGGCAGTTCTTCTATGCACATTCGTCCTTGAATAGTGTGTGTTGGGGGGCAAACTTGACCATTCTTGGGGTCGTTGTTGGCCAAACCCCCCATCGTTTCGTTTGTCAAATGCTCATCCCAGAGGTAACTTGTCCCGGCAAACGATACGGGGTTTTAATGTTGGCAACAGCAAGAATTGCCGGACCCAAAAATGCAGCATTTGAGGTTTTGATTCGACAGAAGTTTCCAGCGCTTTTTGCTGCAGACTGCTCGTTAGCTGCCACGAAATCGAGTCAGCTCACTGCTGGCAGCAGCAAGAAAATCACGCGATGGAGATCAATGGAGCGCCACCGACGGAACAAGGGCCTAGAGATGACAGTCACGTCAACCGAGCAAAGCTGTCACGCCCGTCGCAAGCCCGGTGGAACAACCACGGCTCTGTCGACTCGGGTCAGCTCGCTTAGTGTGCTGCTTGAGTGGTAAACGACCGAGGAAAATCACAGCAAATGAAAAGGTGAAGACAAACAGACTGAAGAGACCAAGTCAGTGCTGGCGGCGAGGATTGCAGAGCTGATTGAGGAGAAAGGAATCACCCCCATCCGGAAGCCCTAGTACATCATAACAAAGATCAGTTTGCTGGAGCAAAGCTTCACGGACACCACGGATAACACAGATGCTGACATCACAAACGAGGTGTCCCTGCAGGAAGCGCTTGCGATGCGGTGTCTACACTACAGCGCCCTGAAAAACGTTATGGGTGATCGGCCATCCACGCGGCCACTTGTGGCCAGCGATGACCTCGCATGTTTTGCAGAGGAAGAGATAAAGTTGGAATTTGCTGCGCAGAGTACAGCGTCACTACCAGAACCAATTCAAATGTAAGTGGTCGGAGCAAAGCGGAGGAAGGTCGGTGGTGGAACTAAAAAGCGGACCGGATCGATCCACATACGCAGCCCCAGCATGGCGAGCACAATTTTGGACTGGAGTCATTTCAATACCACACTCACGCGCTCCAAATCCAGAAGCGAAAGGGCCAACACGAGATGCATAACAAAAAGCTGCTGTTTAAGCGTGAAAAACTTGAGCATACAACTCGGCTGGGTGAGTGGCGCGTTGCATCAAGAGAGAAAGAGTCCCGGTGCCGTGTGCTGGTGTTCTAGGCACAAACAATAAAAAAGGTGGCGAAAATCCAGACCACAGAGGATACAAAGTGCCGTGTCCTAGTGATGCAAGCTCAGGTGAAAAAGGAGCAAGCGCAAGCCCAACGCGAGATGATGCTTGTAAAGTGGAGTTAGCTCGGATCCATAAGTCTCTTTGTGATAAAGGGGGTTCCAGATCAGGAAATAAACAAGCTGTTTGAAGCGGGGTTACTCTACCACGTGGTGGTTAAATCAGCCTTAGGGCTCGCAGTTATTCGTAGATACTTCATTGGGGCAAACTGTGACCCATAATTTAGCCCGTATATTTGCGTTTAGAGGAGGCCCGCCGGTCAAATTTAGAAGCCAGTCTGTCTTTTGCTAAGAATTGTCTTTGAGTCTCGGACCCGTTTGTATTGGAGGGTAACCTGTGGTGCTATTGAGCACGCACACGTCGCCCACAGATTCCGTGTGGCGTGCATCTTCACGACTCGGAGAGTCACGCTTCCTCGAAGCCATGAGCTGTGCAGTCCCGCTACATGGCAAGTTACATACTTGCGCGCGCTCCCATTGTCAAGTTTCCGGTATTCGAAGCTGTTTTCGGGTGCTTTTTGGGGAGAGCGGCGGCCTCACGGCTGCGTCACGACGTCTGCTGGAGATATTCGAGGGTCGGTTTGGGCGAACGCTGTGCCGGACGCAATGGAGAAGCTCTATCTATATCGCTGAGCGGGTACTGAACAAACACAGAGCATCTTGCCAGCCGCGTATCGAGTATCTGCAACTCTGCTTCATCCAGCCGGCGTCAAACTGCGTCTAGAGAATCTTCTCGAAAACCAGACACATCTTGGGCGTCAACCGCAATGGCATGTTCCTAATCCATCCCGTGATGGTGCTTTTTCTTTAAGAGAGCAGAATCTTAGGGATTATTTGGTTACCGGCACATGTGCCTAGGTACAGGTGCCATTGTCAAAATCGCCAACGGTTTTGACTTCCTGCAATTGCTTACATGTATTTTTGGGTCAAAGTTGCGGCCGGCCCGATATTAATTATTGTAAATGCCCGCAGTTGCATTGTGAAGGTATTATTGAAGGTCTAGGTTTGGCTGCACCATCGTCATGGACCTGTTGGCGCTTGTAGTCACACTCATCGAAGTGAACCAGCATGAGTTTATCAACAAGGCTTTTGTGCGCTTCGAACCGCTAAAGCGTAGAACCTGACATGCTGTGTGTGTGTGTGTGTTGCATCAGTTATACGCCGGCCAAATGCGCCTGACTTCAACGACAACGATCTGGGACCTGCCGTTAACCAGAAGATGCTCACGCAGGAGGGTTTTGATCGGATCCAGTTTGTGGCTGTTGCATATTCTGCTGCGGCTGAGTGTGTTAATTTATCTTGTCTATGATGTGCTGCCTGTTTGATCTTGCAGTCCCAAAGTGGGTTATCTTCGGAGTGGTCATTGCCGTCGTGACAATAATAATAATCATCTACGCGCTCCCAATGTTCCACGTCGTTTGGGTTATCCCTCACTACACGCGCGACTTTTTGTTGACTCTGCTGCAGTTCACGGACATGGCGATGACCCTGACCCAGTTTGCCAAGAACATGATCGGTCGCTTCCGCCGTGCTATTACAATATATGCGGCTGGAACTTTGACGTGGTGTGGGACAGTATCTTGAACCTGTGCATGGACTCTTCGGGCGAGAAGCAGAACCGCTAGAGCTTCCCATCGGGGCACGCTTCTTTTGCATGGTCTTCGATGCTCGTGCTCGCTGTAAGCAGCCGTGCTTCACATATATGGTTGCCGTCCCTATCGCTTACGCGTAGCTGTTGTACTTCTGCCAGTTGTACCGGTTTGGCAGATCACGCCTGAACCGCCGCTGGTTGCTGTGGGGTGGGAAGAAAACGTTGCTCCGCTTCCTCTCTGCCCACCGGACCTGCCGCGTGGGTGGCCACGACTCGCAGCATCGACAACTGGCACCATTACGCGGGCATAATCACGGGCATAATCGCGGGCAGCATAATCAGCGCTGCGTCGGCTTCCATTGGCTACAACTACAACTACGGCTCTTTCTTCAGCTGGGAGTCTGCGGGGCTGCCGTGGGAAGAGTTCCATCAGTTCAACGTGGTTTGCGAGCCCGAAGCTCATCACGATAAACTGCGCCCACATCCTACTGACATGAGGTACTGCGTGCTATCACTTTTGTGGCGAGCAGGCCACGCACCGCGACTCGAAGGGCTGCGCACTGGCACCGTGGCGTCTGTACAACGACGACGATTTGTGCGGTGAACTGGAGAAAGTCATCTCCAGCAGCAGTAAGGTTGTCGTCAACCTCAGCGCCCGCAGACGAAATTCATTTACGTCTGGACACTCAAGCACTCATCCGGGCACCCAACTCAAGGCAAGTCAGCAGCAGGAGCGCCGAGTAGCCCGGAATCTGAGATTATGCTCCACGAACACTGTGGGAATGCATAACCTGCAATATATTGATTTGCGCATCCTGGGATCAGCCTCTGATTCTATCACTCGCGTTTTGAAAGCTTCCAAGCGAAAATGGGCGAGGTGGTGGCCAGCGCCGGCCGCTTCGAGCGCGATAGGGACGGCGCGCGCGGCTATAGGTCCATGGTAGGATCGCCTGCGATGCTGGCGCACCCCGATAGCGTGCCTCTTGCAGCTCCATACGCTGGGAGCATCGAGAGTGACAGGCGGACGACCTCGGACGACACCTCGCCCGTCGACGCGTCTGGCGACCCGCGGCCCAAGACATGGCAGCGGCTGGTGCGCAAGTACCGAGTCCCGGAGTTCGGTTGCACCATTGCTCTTTACGTTATCTCCAAGATGATCGGCAACCGCAGCGTGTATCAGCGTAAGTGCTGGGCGGGAGAAGCTTACTGCTCGACATTCCGGTCTTGCTAGCTTGTCATTCGGTTGGCTTGGGGTGACGCCTTGGTTGCGCTGCAATTGCTGGAGCAGGTGACATCCCGAAGGTGCAGATGAAGTTCAACTCGACCCTGACGATTCACGCACGCGACCCGGCATTAGATGAAGAGAAGATGGCCAAACAAGGTGCGCTAGCGTCTTCAACTGCGAGGTTTCTGCAGCTTTGTATCTGACACTTGGCGTGGCTCTCGGGGCTGTAGTTCCCACGTGGCTGCTTGTCCTGTTTTGTGTGAGCGTGCCGGTGATTGTGAACCTGTTGATGAACTTTGTGCTTCCAAAGCTGCACAATATTCGCCTGGTGCCGTACGACGTCCGCGATTTCCTGCTGAGCATTGGCCAGTCCTTGACACTGTCCACGCTGCTCACTCAGTTTGCCAAGAACATGACTGGGCGTTTCCGACCGTGTTTCTATGACATGTGCGGCTGGGACTACGACGCTGACTGGGACGGAGTAACCAACCTGTGCACTGACGCTGCGGGCGAGAAAGAAGGTCGCAAGAGCTTCCCGTCGGGCCACTCGTCTTTCGCATGGTCCACCATGATCGTTCTCACGGTGCGTTACGCATTCAGGCTCGATTTTTACGAGCTATGCTGCCACGGAAAGGGTGGCTGTCCTTGATTCTAGTGGCGCGTTCTAATCACCGTATGCTGATCCTCCCGTTGTCTAAATAGCTCTACCTGCTCGGACGCTCGCGGCTAAACGGTTTGAGCCGGAACAAGTCCGTGGTGCGCAGCGCTTGCGAGACCATAAAGCTGTTTTGCTGCTTCATCCCGACTTTGGCGGCTTCATGGATAGCGATCACTCGCTCCATCGACAATTATCACCACTATAGCGATATCGTGGCCGGCAGCATCATTGGAGTCGTGTCTGGCTGCATGGGGTACAGCTACAACTACGGCTCCGTGTTCAACTGGGAGTCTACAGGCCTGCCGCGCGAGGTGATCCAGGAGCGCAGCAAGGTGAGCGAGGGCAGCGAATAGCCATGCTCGGTGGCTAGTTGCGGGTGGCCGTCGCAAAAGCACCGCTTTCGCCAGCGCATTTGACACTGTGAAACGCTCTGCTGGCCAGACCAAATACCAAGACGCAGTATTGTGGAGCCCGCAAGTACACTCTGTGCACGACCTCGGTTTTGACGACCCTCGGCAGTAGCTGGTCACTCGAGTGCCCATCGAGTCACTGCTCAAATCGAGCAGATGCGTCTCGGGTTTCAAGCTCTCGTGCAAGTGAGTGGCTTCGCGACCCCTGTGGCCCCGTGAGGCGACCACAAAAGAGGGTCGGCCATCGTTGGCAAGCCTGGGAGCTCGGATTGATTGGGCCACCCGAATCACTGTCGTTACCGTTCCAATGAAGCAAATGCAGTCGGTGGTTTGCTGTGCGAAGTGATCGTGTTTGCTGAATTGTCTGTGGCACTTCGTCTTTCGTCTGTTTTGCTGGTCGTAACTGGTCTGGGAGATTCGGAGCGCTTGCATGTAGAGCATCAAACCACGGACAAACCCGCGCGGTGCAGCTCCTTTCGTGGGCACCCCTGCTGGTTGAGCCACCTCGAGAGCGATTGAGATGCAGCCGTGCAAAAGCAACCACGAGGTGGCTTAGGAACATGGCGCCGCGTGCGAAGCCCGAAGAAAAATTAAAATTAGTCGACGGGGTACTCGTGGTGGAGCCTCGCCCAGTTCTTGCTTCCCATCCGCGCACGTGGCGAACCGGCTCCGGTGGCTCGGTGAACTTCCAAGGCGGCAGGCATGCCCGGCTTAAAACCGTTTGCGCGGCGCAAACTCGACTTTGTGACACGGCGGCAGATGCATCTGCGCCATGGCTCCAAGACCACGAGTTCGCGCGCGTGTTGGGCCGGATGGCAGCGCACTCGAGACGAAAGCAAGAGATCTGCCACCCACGGACAGCAATTATGGCCTTCGCAAGAAGGTGCGTAGGACTCCTGGGCGCTGGTGCTTCCAAGAGGTGATGGCAAGTGGCTCAAGGTCAAACGCAGATGCGTGTCCTACTGTGGAGATTGGACCTTCAAACTCCGATACCCTGTCAGTATGGATGATTCAAATTTGGAACCTGAGCTTACGGACGCACTTTGCCAAATACCTGCTATAACAAATATATAATGGAAAACGAATGTTCCAGAGCACTGATGTGCGACAGGGCGTCGTGGATACACGGTCAGTTCCGATTTCGAACTGTAAATCAAAGCATCCTGTGTCGGAACGGAAGCGTCGTTTTTAGCTCCACAAGATGGGCAGTCACCCCACAAGTCAAATATAACTGATGCCATCTTTACGGCACAGCGACCATACCGCCCCGTCCCCAAACCAGAGCCTATTGGAGGCTCTGGTCGCTCATTCCCCAAATTCTATCCTCGGCAGTTGACATGCGTGGCGACACGAGCCGCAGCGCTGGCATGTTCGACGCCGAACGCGGCGCCGCGGGCGAGTACCAACCCATGGCGCCGTCTCCTGGAGTGCCCGCAGCGCCCACGGACCCGCTAAGCGGTGTGGCGCAAAGCGGGGAGCGCACAATGTCGGAGGAGACCATGAACAGCGGTGGCACGGTCGGGGACGAACACTGCAGCAAGTGGCGGAGGAAGGCGCGCGAGTACCGAGTGGTCGAGTTCGCCTACACGATCGTGATCTACGTCGCCACCAAGATGCTCGGCCGCATCGGAGTACACGAACGTACGTAGCCCGCATGTGTTGAGGTTGCCAGCGCTCTGACCGCTATAGATTCCGCTGGAGCTCACACATTTGGGGCGTACTTTGACGCGCTGACATTGACGGATGCAGGCGACATCCCAAGAGTCGAAATGCGCTTGAACGCGACGACGACCATCTACGCGCGAGACCCGTCGCTAGACCAGACCAAGATGCGGGAGCACGGTAAGCGCAGCCTCAGCGAGCTGTCTCTGTGGCAATCGCCGGTGAGTATTGGTATTGACCATGACTGTTTGTCATGCACTCTTTTGGTACTGTTTGTGTGTCCCGTGTGCTGTGCAGTGCCCATGTGGTCTCTCATCTTGTTCTGCATCGCCGTGCCCATTGCGATCAACGTGGTGATGAACTTCGTGCTGCCCAAGTTCCGCAACGTGCGCTTGATTAAGCACGACGTGCGCGATTTCCTGCTGAGCCTCGGCCAGTCCTTGACGCTCGCCACGCTGCTGGTGCAGTTTACCAAGAACATGACCGGCCGCTTCCGCCCGTGCTTCTACGACATGTGCGGCTGGAACTACGACATCCTCTGGGACGGCGTCACCAACTTGTGCACAGATCCGGAGGGCGAGAAGGAGGCCCGCAAGAGCTTCCCATCGGGCCACTCGTCCTTCGCGTGGTCGACCATGCTCGTGCTCACGGTGCGTAGCCGACTTTGTCCCGCTGCGCTTGTATCTTGCTAACTTGTGCGTGTGTCTATTTGGCCCTGCTTTATGTGGCTGCGCTTTTCTTTGCCGACAGCTCTACCTGCTCGGCCGTTCGCGACTCAACTGCGAGAACCGCAACGAGTCCATGGGGCGAGGTGGGCGCAAGACGCTGAAGCTGTTCCTGTGCTTCGTGCCCGTGTTAGCCGCGTCGTGGGTAGCCATCACGCGCTCCATTGACAACTGGCACCACTACAGCGACATTCTGGCCGGCAGCATGATCGGCGCAGTGTCGGCCTGCCTGGCCTACGGCTACAACTACGGCTCGGTCTTCTGCTGGGAATCGGCGGGACTGCCTTGCGAGGTGGTCCACGCCCGCAGGAAGGTGCGAAGCCTGAACGGTGGAGCTGGATGCAAATAATGATTGAGCTGTGTCTAACCCTTGGCTTGTTGGGCTCTCATTGCATTAGGCCAAGTGCGCGGAGGCGGAGCTCTGCTGTGCGCAACGTGAATCTGCAGTCTACGACAGCGTGGATGGCCCCCAGGAGGAGTCGGAGAAGTTCCACTCGGGACAAAGCGAGCGTGTGATCAACATCAACGCCTTGGCTCGGTCTTCCTCGGCAGCCGGGCGTGCGATCAAACAGGCGGACTCGAACTTCCCGGGCAAGCCCGATGCGGTCAGCTCCGCCGAGACTTGAAGCCGCGTCAAGCAAGGTCGGTCACTATCATAAGTTCAAATCGAGAGCCAATTGCATCGGGAGGTGGAGACATACTTCGAGACCTTCGAACATCGACCCGATAGGGGGCACAACCGGTTGATTCTTGTCGAAAGGCTCGGATGAGATCCCAGGTGACATGAGATGAGATCCCATGTCACCTCGGACATGTACGCAGAGTAGAAGTTGATGTAGTTCCCAGGATGCGAAAGCGACAAGCGTGGAAAGGCGCGCAAGCTCGGCCTCGGGCATGAGCAGATCGCCATGACAGCGCGGCGCTGGATTTCCTGTCCAGAATTTCGTAGTTTTTCCGCCCCCGATCTCTTATTTATCCTACCTCGCTTTGTTCCTTTATGAACGCATACCTCGTGCAATCGAGTACTCCGACTTCGGAACCCCCTGGCCCATTTCTACCCTTTCACCACTTGTGAGATATAATACCACCCGATAAAAAGTCAGCCATCTGCTCCCGCGTTCTCCCGACAAGTGGACAAGGCCGGGCCGTGGCGATCACGTTTGGTCGATTCCTGCCATTCCTCGAGTCGGTCGAGCAATCGCACAGCTAAAACGGCGACCAAGGAGCGCTGTGCTCCCGTCGCGAGAAGCTCGTCGCTGCCACCACGGACCCCTGCGCCAGCGCGCGCGCCGCCGGCGGCGTCTCCAGCCAGCAGGCCTTCATGTCGTCCGCGTCGCCTCCGCATTCGGGCGCGGGGCTGCCCCCGCTGTCCGGCACGGCGGCCTCCACGCTCGCTGAGCCCGGCAGCAAGCACTCCAAGTGCCGGCGCCTGATGCGCGAGTACCGCGTCGCGGAGTTCGGCTGCTCCGTGCTCATGTACCTCTTTGCACTTTTCTTCGCGCGCATCGAGGTGCAGCAGCGTACGTCCACGTGCATTGCATGGGACTCGCAAGCGTCTGCACTCTTTGGTGTGTGCTGCTCGGCGACGGTGACGACTAACGGGGCTGTTTCTACCGCTCGTGTGCGCGGATCGTAGGCGACATTCCTAACATTGAGATCCGACTCAACCTTACCACGTCCGTCTGGGCGCGGGACCCGACAATCAACGCCGAGGAGCACACGCAACAAGGTACAGTAGCGTTTGGGCATTGCGTTCATTCCAACTGTTCCCGTTGATTCACGGTCGCCTCGTGGCTTGATGCGTATTGCGGATGCTGCAGTTCCTATGACGGCGCTGATCGGCATTGGGCTGGGCGCCCCCGTGATCATCAATCTGCTGCTGAACTACGTGGTGCCCAAGTTCCGCAAGGTGCGCGTCATTTCGCACGACACGCGCGACTTCCTACTGAGTCTGCTGCAAGCCACCAGCATGGCCACGCTGCTCACGCAGTTCACCAAGAACATGACCGGCCGCTTCCGCCCGTGCTTCTACGACATGTGCGGCTGGGAGTACAACGTCATCTGGGACGGCGTCACCAACCTCTGCACGAGCGCAGCGGGGGAGAAGGAGGGCCGCAAGAGCTTTCCTTCGGGTCATGCGTCCTTCGCTTGGTCGACCATGTTGACGCTGACGGTATGCCCCCTTCTTGCGAGCAATTGTGCTTCCAATTAGTGTGCCTCGTCTGAAGTGTATGATCCTTTGTGGTTGTTTCGCAGCTCTACCTACTCGGTCGCTCAATGCTCAACTGCGAGAACCGCAGCGAGTCCATGATGCGCGGAGGACGGAAGACGCTGAAGCTGTTCCTCTGCTTCGCGCCGTCGTTCGTGGCCGCCTGGGTGGCTGTCACGCGCTCCATCGACAACTGGCACCATTACGCGGATATTTTGGCCGGCAGCATCATCGGAGCCGTGTCGGCGTGCGTGGCATACAGCTACAACTACGGGTCGGTGTTCAGCTGGGACACAGCGGGCGTTCCTCTGCAGGAATGTCACTACCGCCGCAAGGTTCGTGGACGATCGTGCTGTTGGATTTCGTGTCGTTGCTCGGGTTGTAGAATTGCGTTTGCTGGCGCAATGCTTATCTGTTGTTTGTTTCTGCTCGTTACCTGCCTCAGATGAAGCTTGGCACCGAGGACAGCTCCAACACGACACTTTCGAGGGACAGTCGGATGGACCCGCACCTTCGCAAGCAGTCGAACGCGAACCACGAGCATGTCATGAGCATCCACAACCGCAGCACGCAGGCGTCCAACGGTAATTGAGCCGCTCTGTCGTCTTTGGTGTTCCTTTCGCCTTCATGCCGGGACAACCTTTGGTTGTGTAGCTGGCACTTTCATTCAACTGTAGTTCGGTTTGGCCTGTCGGTAGCCCTCATCCCAATCTAATTCATGTGTGGTACCCCCTTTTGCCAACTTCGCTTCCACAGGCATATTGGTATGAAGACGACCGCTGCGCCCACCCTTCAGTGAGCTACGTACTTCAACGACGGTTCGAGGAAGGCTTCGTCCAATGAGAAGAAGCCGCGATATCTGTCGGTGACGACGCTATTTGGGAATTCGCGTGCTGGATCGGGAGGGTGGAAGATCATGTAGATAGACTTTTTTTATTTTCCGAAAGTCTTTGTCGCTGACAGTTCTTGCAGTCTATGCGTAGGTAGCGATCTGTAAGTGCTTGACCGGCGTTGTTTGATGGATCACGAGTGGCACAGCAACGACTGAATCATTTTGCGCTGCGGTGCCTCTGGGGAACTGAAACTCGTTGTCGAAACTTCTATCTCGCATTCGCACGCAATCGCCCCAATAGCCAGCACAACCAGGAACTCCCACTTCTAAGAATACTCACGAGATGATTGTAACCATCGAGGAATGAAGCTCGCAGAACGCTATCTTCCCTCTCCTACTTGTCCGCCAGCTTCATCTTGGCTGGTAAAAGGACTAAGCTAGCCGGATTGACGGGCTGCTTATCGTCGAGCGCTGTGTGCTTCAGTCGCAGCTCAACGCATTTGGCGGAGCATCTGGTGGGCCCTGTTGAAAAGTAGGGCGCCTGGGGGAATTGAACTCATGACATACCTGTAAACCATTCGTTGTTAGACCACTGCACCAATACGGCGCCCCGGTCGTCTTCTTCTTGGGGCTCGGACTTGACACTGTCGATTGCAGATTCCA
>JAADYJ010000334.1:0-24983 GCA_023338205.1 Halophytophthora polymorphica
CAATGCTGAAGCCATGCACTCGCTGCTAGAGCGAAGCCGAGCGAATGCTCCATGTCGTAGCCATCCTGCCAAGTACATGTAGCCAAGGCTAACGTTAGGATGTCATTTTAGATTGGGGGGAGAAGCAGTTCTGTATCCGGACAGTATCCGGACGCTGCGAATTGTTTTGACCAATGACACCGCGCGGGGTTCGGCTCTGCGGACTCCGATTGGCCGACGCTTCCCGTAAATAGAACTCATACAAATCACGCCGATCAGTTTTGAGCAAGAAACCAATTCGGCCACCACTTCGAGCGCGAAGGTGGCGCGCTCCATGGCTCTCTGTGCTCGCTGGCGTGTCGCTGTCTGCGTGCTCCTGGCAGCGACATGCTCTCCTCTGTCTGCACACGCCGAGGGAGGCGAGAGCGTGATCCGTATCCCGTTGCACAGGATTCAGGAGCAGCAACAACAGTCCACAACCGGCATACATCGTCGTCTGGCGCATGTGCTGCGGCAACAGCAGGCCCGCGCTCGGCGGCAAGCGCTAGAGCAGCCCGGCGACGGACAGGAACGCAATGCGGACGACTTCCCTAGCTTTGGGGATGGCGCACTGGCCTTGAGCGAGTCGCCTCTGGGCGTTGGCTACGGGTGAGCACGAGTATTCTTGAAGTGGAACTCGCCAGCATGACACTCTAACTCGTGCTGCGCTTTCTCATTTGCTTGCAGCACACACTACGCGGAGCTGTACCTGGGGCTACCACCGCAGCGCGCGTCGGTGATCGTAGACACGGGGAGCCACCTCACGGCGCTGCCGTGCAGCGAATGCCAGGGCTGCGGCGAGCACACGGACCCGCTCTTTGACGTGGCCAAGTCCACCACGGCCAAGTACATGACGTGCGACGCCTTCGGCAGTTGCAATCAGTGCCAACAAGATCGCTGCCTCATCTCGCAGAGCTACACTGAAGGCAGTATGTGGCAGGCCGTCGTGGTGGACGAGCTGGTGTGGGTGGGGAGCCTCTCCGGTGGCGACAAGAGTCGCAATGGCAGCGTCGAGGCTGTTTTACAGACCTTCGGCTTCCGCTTCCCCGTGGGCTGTCAAACCAAGGAGACGGGCCTCTTCATCACGCAGAAGGAGAATGGGATCATGGGGCTTGGCCGCCACCGCGCTACCGTCATAGCGCATATGCTGGCCGCCGGCCACGTGCAGCACGACGTGTTCACGCTCTGCTTCGCCAACGAAGGAGGCACGTTGGTGCTCGGAGGCGTGGACTACAGCCACCACTTAAGTGTCGTGGGCTACACGCCGTTGCTCACGAGCAAACAGTCGTCCTATTATCCCGTCCACGTGAAGGATATCTGGGTGAACGGTGCATCGCTCAAGCTGGACAACAGCGCAGTCAACTCGGGCAAGGGCGTGATTGTGGACAGCGGCACGACCGACACTTTCTTCGTCGCCAGCGGCAAGCGCGCTTTCCTGAAGGCGTTCCGGGAGGCTTCTGGGGGCAAAGAGTATAGCGACGACCACATGCAACTCACGGACGAGGAGCTGCAGGCCTTGCCCACGATCTCCATCATATTGGACGGTATGAGCGGCAATGGCAGCGACGACGTGCAGTTAGACATCGCGGCCTCCAAGTATTTGACCCCGGCAGGCGACGAAGGGCTCTACTACGGGAACTTCCACTTCTCGGAGCGCAGCGGCGGCGGTACGAAGGCCTAGCGCTTGGTTTCTAGTGCTCCAGCGCTTGCTGTGCCTGGCAATCTTGGTGCTGACGCTGACGCTGTGCGTGTGTTGCTTCTCTGTGTGGTAGTGCTGGGAGCGAGCGCCATGATCGGCTACGACGTGGTCTTCGATGGCGAGAGTGCGCGCGTCGGCTTTGCCGAATCTGCATGCGGTACGAGGCGAATTTGTGCTCGCTTGACTAGCTACTGGATGGTTTGTGTGCGTTGCTCAGAGCTCAGAGTTCTCACGGACGAGGGTCTTCTGTTTGTTGTTATCTAGGCGGAAGCTCGTCGCATACGAGTGGCCAAGAAGACGTCGCGGCTCCCACGCCTGCTGCCGATGATCCTACGGGCAGGAGCAATGTCAACGCGTCTGCGCTCAACAATGCGGTGGCTACATCGGGAAGCAGCAAGGACAGCACGACTGCAAGTAAGCGGTCGAGCCCAGCAATAGGCACCTTCATGGCGGAGGTCATCCTCATCTCGCTGGTGGGCGTCGTGCTGGCCGTCGTAGTCTGGACGAGAAGGCGGAGCCGCAGCAAGCGCAACTGGGAGCCAATCCCGGAAACGTCTTCGCGTGCGCACGACCAAGTCATTGACATAGGCGACGATGACGCTGATAGCAGCTCGCCATCGGCACAGAATCAAGCAGCGACGTCTCCTCGGTCCAGGAGAGCGCCATCACCCAAGTTCACCATTGGCTCGAGCGGCGAGGAAGACGACGTGGAGGAGGTGCTCGAGGAAGACGATGCTGCTGGAGGTGGCAACGCTCGTGGGGTACGCACCGAGCTGTAGGTAGTGCATGCAGAGTCTGGGGAGAGCGCGACACGAACGAATAGAAAGAGGGACGCTGAAGAGCAGGAGGAAGAGCGCAGCAAGCGAACGGAGGGACAGCGCGACGAGAGAAGCGGATGCACACGCAGTGCGATCCAGAGGCAGTCGCCACAGCGAGGAGCTCTGGCGTGCGCCCGGCCAGTCCTTGAGAAGAAGCTCGCATCTTCGCGTTCTTCCTGCAGCATAACATTGCCGAAGCGTCGCCTCTGGATCCAAAAAAGCTTAGTCTGAGCCCCATCCGAGTGACATTCGTGAGGAAGGCATAGTCAACACGAGTTACAGGCAGGTCGAAGCGCCCCTTCAGTTTGATCCGGTTTACTGACATGGGTCGAAGCGGTCAGACGGGAGCCGGCATTGTCCAGTGCGCCTGGAAGGGCGAAGGAAGGAAGCAGCGAGAGCGAGACTTGGACGGCGCGATGCTGTCTGAGGGAGACACGGGCGGGTGCTTGCGGTGGCGGCGACCGCGCAGCAAGCGGCGCATTTTCCTGGACGCAGCGGCGGATGGCGACCTGGCCGCGGTGAACGGCTGGCTCACCAACGACGGCGAAACTGGCGCTGGCGACGTGAACGCCGTCATGGGCGAGGGCTGGACGGCGCTGCTGTACGCGGTGGCTCACAGTCGCCTGACGATCGTGTCCCGACTACTGCAAGAGCGTGGCATCGATCTGAACGCCACCACAGTGTACGTAACGGCCAGCTTCAGCGTCGCCGTTGGCGTCGGTTGGAGTGCGTGGCAACCGCTGCGTTTCTCGGGGTACATGACAGCTAACGGCATGGTTTGCGCTCTGCGAATGTCTAGTGCGGGCTCGTCGGCGTTGGCGCTGGCGTTCACCCGCAAGAACAACACGCTGGCCGCACTGCTCCTCAACAGCGGGGCGTCACGAGCCACTCTGCGTAAGCACGCTTCGTAGAGCCACAGCAGTTCCCTGTGTACCTGCCTCCTCTTACGCCCAGACTTCCTCATCCCTATGCGCCACGCAGCAAACGCGCTGATCCGAGAAGTGCAAGCGGCCTGTTGGACCCGCTCGGACGTTCGCCACATGCTGTCGCCCGACTGGGCCGCCGTCTGGAGCCCTCGACGGCATCGCCACTTCCCGCCCGCCGAGCGCGAGAAGTGTCGCCTGGTGGTGTACGCCAACAAGCTGGCGCTGCGGCGACAGTGGCAAGCAACAGACGGCCACGCGCTCGTATCCCTGACGCTGAAGCGCGCTGGCTGGCAGAGCGAGGTGTTCCGCCAGTGCGGATGGATCGTGTCGTCGCTGAGCGGCCGGCCAGCCGAGCAGACGCACGTGCGGTGGCGCTACTTGCCGCAGCCGCTGGTCTACCACATTATCGAGTACGCCGCGTTCCTCTGGTGAGCGGGTCGGCCATGCTCGCGCGGATCTTACCTTTGCTCGTGTCCGGTTGGAACTGTCTCAATCATACACATTGGGCACCGGTTCATGCATTCGGGACAGTCGTTCAAGGACGCAGTCTGTCACGCACCGCTGGCTCCTGCGGCATCTTCATGCTCGCTCGCCTGGCGTCTACGAGCTCTGCATCAACCGTGCTTCTCTTCGCCTACAGTCCCGCGCGGGTTGCATCCTCGCGCTCGGAGAGCAGAGCCGCCTGAGCCGGCGCCGCCAGCATGTCCAGCGGCACCTGCACACTGCATGCGCTGGCGCACAACGCGCAGTCGTTGCTTGCACAAACAAGCGCAAGACGGGGCAAGCGCCGGCTGGCTTGCGCTGACTCAACTCAGTCACAGTCGTCTCGTCATCGGGGCTACACCAGTCCGCAACGGCTTGGCTCGGACGTTGCCGCGTGTCTTGAGTTCGTCCACTGGAGCCATGTGGAGACGCCAACATGGCCGCCACGGCGACTGTCGAAGCGCCCACAGCACAGCGTGGCCGAGGCGAGGCGGCCGCATGGGTCGGCCCACGCAGAGATCCGGTGGCGCCGCCCAGGTGGTGAGTGTGCGCGGGCGATCAAGCACCCGCAGAAACGAGCCAAGTGGGGACGCTCCCTGTGCGCTTTTCCTGGGCGAAGGTTTCTGGACGGGATGGGAAGACTTCGCGACGAGATTCTCGTCGCGGCGTAGCGCTCGGAAGGTGTCGGCGCGTGCCTTCGCCGAAGCGGTGGCGGCGCCCTGCGCTTCGACCCGAAGCCTCCGAGTCAAGTGATGCACGCACGGCCGATCAGTTTCCGCTTTTTTTTCGCGGCGCTGGGCTGGGCTGCCAAATGGATCACGCATAGCGCCGGCTGTGTGGTGGACTCGACGACGCGCAGATGGCCCCATGTCTCGCTGGTTGGCAGCGCCACGCGCGCCCAGACAGACACCGCCTGCCGCTCATCATGCCGGCACGGCGGGTTGACTGGTCCTGCGCGCGCGAGCCGTGTCGCTGCCGTGAGCTGATGCATTCGGCGTCAGGGGCCGGCATCCGCCGCCGGCTTGGCATGCAGCACGCAGATCGATGGATGCCGTGCCGGCCACGTGCCCAGGTACATGTAGCGGCGCTTTCGCCGCGAGTGCGCGCCCCATTTTGGCTGCCTCGGGCGGGAAGAAGCGGTTGAACATGCCGTTCGACAGGTTTCCACTTGTCGCACGTTTCTCTGCAGAACTGCATACAACGATATCGCAGCCCGCTCTGCGCTGTCGAAACCAAACATCTTGCCCAACCCGCTCTGCCGAAGCCCGATGAACCCCCAATACCGAATACCCCTCCGTACATCATGTCGCAAGACACCTCCGGAACCCTGCGTCTCCCAGACTCCATATGCCGTTTGAGAGTCTGGATCCCACTGGGCTCGGGGTCCTTTTTTCCTCTCCCCCAACAGACGAACAACCAGACAAAGCGCCGCGAAGCCACGCCACCACCGAAGGACGCCGCGCCGCGCACACCGGCTTTTCACGCGCCCACACGAGACTGCACGCGTCCTCTCGACAGCCAGGTACGCCCCGGTCGCTAGCTCGGTGGCGCCCGCACTCGCTGCGGGCCGACGTTCGCAGCCCTGGATCTGCAAGCTGGGCGGCTGTTGCGGCGCGAGATTCAAAGCTCGTGGCTCGCTGGGGCTACGCGCCGAATCTCGCCGTCTGCAGGACTGGCCGTCTGGTGGTCGGAGCGCCCGCCACTCACGTTTTCTCTGACTCGCGCGTTGTGGTGCGTCTTCGGCATAGAAAAATCCCCGCAGAAGGGTAGAGCGAGCGCCTCGGCCACTCTCCCATCGGATCCGCTCAGCAGACTTGACGTTCTCCGCTGCCAAGCGCGTCGGGCAAGTGATCGGGCCAGGAACTCCAGGCTAGTGTCAGCGAAGGCTCCGTCGACCTGACGCCTCGGGTTGGCTACGCTCCGACCTGATAATCCGCCAGCGGCACTCGGTCTAAAGCGGCAAGCAGGAGACGCAAGACTCTAGACGCATACGCACAGAGACGCTCAGACAGGATGAAGTTCGGCAAGGTGCTGCAGCAGTCGACGCAGATGTCTCCCGACGCGTGGGAGCCGTACTGGGCCGACTACAAGCTGCTCAAGAAGATTATCAAGGACTGCGCGCAGATCAAGAAGGAGGAGAAGCTGCAGGGCGACCGCCTCGTTAAGATCAAGATCAAGCCGTCCGCCAAGGAGGACAACGACAGCATCCGTACGTGCCCACCCCTGCCGCGCTCCCACCTCGTGCGCCGCTGCGTCGGCCGTCTGCAGTCGCTGACCGAGTTACCTGGGCTTGCTTGCTGTGCGCGTGGACGTCTGCAGGCCAGTCGCAGGACGAGACAAACTTCTTCCGCACGCTGCGCGGCGAGATCAAGAAGATCGCCGACTTCTTCCTCAAGGAGCAGGCCAAGCACACGAGCCAGGTGGCGGCCATCGACGCTAGCTTCCAGCAGCTCAAGGTGAGGGAGGACGCAGGACAAGCCATCCTTGTAGCTGGCCATGTCTTCTCTTGGCTCTGCGCTGCTGCGCTGTGGGAAAGAGGGTAGCTTGTGGCCACTCGACAGACAGTCGCACAATACTCACTCACGCTTTGCGTTGTGCTTGCCTCTCTGCAGACGGAGACGCCGCAGTCGGAGCAGGCCAAGACGGCGCTCATGAAGAGCTGCGTGACTCTCTACAAGGAGCTGCTGCTGCTCGAGAACTTTGCCGTCATGAACTTCTGTGGTATCTCCAAGGTGCGGCTCTGCTTCCAACGACCCTGAAACCGCCGCCTGGCTTTTTTTGCTCCTTGATAGACGCAGCAGGACGCTCACTCCGGGTGTCCTTCTCTGGCTGTGTGCGTGTTGTAGATCCTCAAGAAGCACGACAAGTGGACAGGGTACGCCACGCGCAACAAGTTCATGCACACGATCCTGATGAAGCAGCCCTTCGCCACGTACGAGCCGCTGCTGCAGATGATCGACCGGCTCGAGCATATCTTCATCCAGGCCACGGGCTCCAGCATCGAGCAGCACGACGCGCAAAAGTCTGCTTCGCGGCGCAGCGGCGGTGGCAGTGGCGGTGCGCCCAGCGGCTCGTCTTCTGGAGGCCCCAACGGCTCGACGGGTCGTGATGGTGCCGGCTCCCCGCCTGGCCGTCGCTCCCCACAGCAATCTCCGACGCACACACCGCCCGGAGCCACTCGTAGCGGCCACTACCGCCACGGCAGTGCTGCAGGCGACAGGTATCACGCCAGGCAGTCGGAACAGCAGCGTGTGCACGACTCGTCCCCGCGGTCCGAGGAGTCCGTGACGCTTGTGCGTGTGAACGCGCTGCGGAACGACGTGCGCGAGATCAAGAAGCTGGAGAGTATGAGCGAGTACGACGGCGATGGCGAGTACGAAGAAGGCATGGAGGACGACGCCGCCTTTCCGGACGACGACGCGGCGGTGCCGCCGGTGCGCTTCGCCGGCCGTGCACAGGAGCTCAAGCAGGACAACGGCGCGGTGCTGCCTCCACTGGCGACGTCCATGGGCGCTGCTGTCACCACGACGCCCGGGAACTACTCGGACAGCGACGCCGCCGCCATCGCCATGCTCTCCATGAAGGACAGCGCTCGTGCGGATGCTGAATCTGGAGCGTACGCACGTCCGGCTGGTGTGAGTAGCGACGGCGAGGGCGGCACGGAAGGCTACCGCGCGCGCAGCTTCAAGCGCAAGGCGCTGTCCCCGCTCCACATGACTGGCAAGCGCAAGATGAGCGTCACGGCCATCCTCAACTAGCGCTCGTGTGTGTGGAGCGCGGACAGTAGGCGGCAGAGAGGCCGGCCTCATAGTACATACAGACAAGAACGAGCACTATCACGACGAACGTGGGGGGGGGCTCGAGGCTTACCGGAGCTGTAGAGCAGTACTGGGAGGGAATGAACGGTTCGTTGGGCTCTTGATTTGCGTTCGTGGGCCCGCTCGGGCCCTTCTAGCTGCCAGCGACGGCGCCAAGTCGCCCCACAGCTCGTCACAAGCCTGCATACAGCCAAGAAGGCCACCCAGTCGACGGCGTCTCCATCTCCCACGTCGCGTCACGGCCGTTGCCGTCTGCGGGGCGTCCTTGGCCGTCGCCACCGTCTCCACGTGAGGAGACGGCCTAGTAATAGCGACCCACGAGGAAGAAGATGATGGAGCAGATGAGCAGATGCAGCAGCCCGAACGTCTGCACCAAAGCACCAGCAAGCGCAACAAACACGTCCGTGAGCACCGCAACTCACAACCCACAGTCGAGAGCGCAGTGCCCGGAGCGTAGTCCAGGGTGACGTGGCCTGCGTGACGCACCCCCGAGTCCTTGCCGCCCCTGCCCGCCACCGCGTTCGGGTCGTCGGTGGCCGCGCCGCTGCTGCCGTTAGCCGCGCCGCCGTTTTTCCGGTGGCGCAGCGTGGACGTGTCCTCGTTCATCTTCCTGGCGCGCTGCGCGTCCGTGCTGGCCTTCTGCAGCAGCTGCCGCGTCTTGTCCAGGTCGTTCATGAGCACGTCGCGCTGTGCCGTGAGCTGCACCGTGAACGCCACCAACTGCCGCCACACGAGGGCGCACACCAGCAAATACACGCACAGACCCGTCGTCAGAGCGTTGAAAACAACGGCGTAAGCCACGCCAAAGGCTGTAGACGGCCGCGTACCTCGTCGTATTTCTTGCGCAGCGCCGCCACCTCCTGCGTGGAGTCCTTACCGCCTGCGACGTGACCGTCGCGCGTTTCGGCCTTGGCCGGCGACGGCTTGTCGTCCTGCAGCAGCGCCGACGACAACTGTGCCGGCGTGGCCACCTCAGCTTCGTCGCTATTGCGGCTGTGGTACCGCGCCTCGCCCGTGGTGACGGCGCTGGACGCCTTGGCGGGCGACGCGTGAGCCGAGCCAGTGCCGCCACCGCCACCGGCGCTGGCGCTGCGCGTGGGTGGCGTGACGGGTCGCGCCGCGGCATCGTCGCCGCCCACGAAGCGGCAGCGCAGCTTCTTGTTGGAGAGCATGCGCTTGTCGGTACGCGCCCACATGTTGGTGAGTTCGTCGGCCATCTCCTTGGTGGACTTGGTCTTCACGAGCTCGTAGAAGCTGTCGTCCACGAAGATGCTCTGCACAAGGAACTTGTCGTTGGAGAGCTGGCGCTCGGACGGGTCCAGTCGCAGCAGCTCGTCGCAGTCCTTCTGCTGCAGGATGACCATGACGGAGGCCGAGCCGTTGGGCCCCAGCAGGCCCTGGTTGGGCCGCACCAGGTACCGCAGCGGCCGCGTCGTCTTCACCTTGAAGGCGATCTGGCGGTCGTCCGCCACGTTGCGGATCGTCAGCACGGCCTGCGGCGCCGTCTGCGCCGTCAGCTGGAAGGCCAGCGAGTCGGCCGGCTCCAGGATCACGCTCGAGTTGGGCGCCAGCGCCACGTCCACGCCGTTCTCCGCCATCGCGCTCGCTTGCTTCGCCCGGCGAGTGTGTGCTCGCTCGCTCTTCTTCTGTGACGCTCCGCTTCTTCGGTCCCCCCCTGCCCTTATCACAATACGAGGACTTCCGGTAGTCCCACTGCGGGATGCCATTCGTCAGAAACCGGCAGTACTGCTCGCAATGCCGTTTCCCCACTGGCCCATACGTTTTGGTCACTTCAGTTTGAAAATCTCAGCTTTGCTATATTTGCAGAACTAGCCGTATTTGGACGCGTTTGATTCGTTGAAAAGGGTAAATTCGCCTGGGTTTGCAATTACTTTCACAGGAGTCGCGAAAGCGGGAGCACGACTGCTGCCAACATGGAGCATGACACTACAACGCTGCTTCTGTGTCAACGTTGGCCTCTGCCTGCAGCTGAGTGCACGTGCCAAGCGGCGTGCGCACATGCACGTGCTGCAGAGCTCGAGACCGCTTTACACTCACTGGATTGGATGGATACTATGCATACTGGTTCGCAGAAGGGGGAATATGCACTTGGAAGAGGCGCGAGTCGCCGTCGTTGTCACTTGCCAGCGCTGCATAACGAAGCAGCAATGGGGTGGTTTGTGCAGTCAATGAACTGCAGAGCGTCAATCTGCCAGACAGACGTGTCGTATCACGCCGCCCCGCTCGCAAGCTTCTTCAGCCTCACTCGGCTTGGTCTTGTGGTACCGACCCACCTGACCTTCGTCCTGGGCCGTAGCTTAGACCGAGGAGGAGTTCTGCTGGTCACCCACGGAGGTCGAGTAGATCCGCTGCAGCTGCACCAACTGCTGCTCGTAGTCCTCGTCGCCGAGCCGAGCCATTTGCTCGGCCACCGTGTGCAGCGCGTTCATCGCGCGCTCGTACTTGTGCATCTGCGATGGCGTCTCGAACTTGGGCAGTGGCGGCCGGCCCAGCATCGACTGCGACAGCTGACTGCGCCGCATCATCTTGAGCAGTACGTCCGGGTACGCCTCGTAGATCTCGCGGCTTACCGGGTGGTTGTGCGTCACCACCTGCAGCACGTAAGCGACAACATCATCGCAGCATCCGCAAGAAGGTCAGCAACTCTCGTCGATCGCCGGTTCAGGAGCGACGCAATTGCTGCACAAACCGAGCGTGACGTACCTGATCTGTGACGATGACCATGTACTTGGAGTCGTTGTCAGCGGGCGTGATCTTGACGTTGATCTTGGCGATGCAGCCGATGCCGCGGTACTTCTGGCCGGGCCGCGTGGTGGCGCCACGGCAGCGCGCCTTCATGGCGTGCGTGCACATGTATATCCGGTGGTGGTGGATGGCCTCGTCGGGGAACTCGGTGCGGCGGCCGCGCGACGTCTTGTTGTTCATCATGACCTTCTGCTGGTTGCGGCGGTAGGCTTCCACGCTGCAGGACGAGCGCATGCGGAAGGGCTGGAACGTCTCCTGCATGTACATCTCAAAGTACGAGTCAAAGTCGAACCACGAGTTGAACGACACGCGCGCCATGCGCTTGCTGTCGAACAGCTGCATGCGCTGCGGAGTGCCGTTCGCACCGCCAGCATTGGCGTTGGCATCAGCCGCGGGCGCAGGCGCAGTGGGGATGCTTGCGCCGTTCTTGCCGTTGCCCGAAGTCGCTGGAGCGGATGGTTCGGCCCCTTCCCCCGTCACAGGCGTCACCGCCTGGGCCGCGCTGTCGACGACAAAGGCGTTCACGTCGGCCCCCGGGGCAGCAGACGCCGCCGCATCGGCCGCAGATCGAGCCAAAGCAGCAGCCCGAGCGGAAGCAGGGGCGTCGCTGTCGGTCTCGCTTCCACCGGCTTCTGCCGCCGGAGCATCGTGTCTCGATGCAGCAAGCAAGTGTCCCGCAGCCACGGCGGCCGGCGACGGACTAACAGCAGCGGCAGCGACCACCGTCGCCGTCGTCGCCGAGGATGAGGAGGAGTCGCTGCCCGGGGTCGCGCTCTCCGGGCGCGTGCGGCGCTTCTTGCCCACGACGTCCTCGCGGGCCACCGTGTCGGCGGGATCCGAAGAGATGGAGGCCACTGCCACCGCCGCCTGGTCGCTCACCGGGGCGTCGCTTCCGCCGCTCGCCACCATACTTCTTCGCTCGCTTTGGCTCCCTCCTTCCTTGCGCTTTCGACCTGGAAAATGGAGTACAGTCGCTCCCCGCCACACAACTAAAACATAAAACCTTTGAAACCAACCTTTTCAACCAGTACAAAACACCTGTATGCAGTAGAACCGGGATACGACGAAACCTTGGCTTCGCTCGATACCAAATCCAAGTGTAGCGTGGCGTGAGCTGGAATCCAATTCGCTCCTTACAAAAACCTAGTGCACGTCCCCCCATGGCAACGAATTCCGAAATTGCTTGCCATGGGGGGACGTGCACTTGGTTTTCGTATGGACCGAATTCAAAAAGAAACGAGCACGCTTTTTAATCGCTCCATACAAAAACCAAATACACGTGCCTGATGGCCAGGAAATCCGGTATTCCTGGCCATGGGGGGACGTGCACTAGGTTTTGGTATCGGCATCATCCGGAGATTTGTAACGTAAACCAGTGCAAACTAAACGCATAAAACGCATGAAATTCCCTCATTGGCTGGCTTAGAAATTCCAAGTAGACGCCCTTGGCCGGAAATTCCGGAATTTCCAATGAGGGCTCGTGTACTTGGTTTTTGTAGTAACCTCGTTACCCGGACATTTTGAGTTAACCAACACCAGTTTATTCGCGACTTTGGCGAATTGCACTGGCCAGCCAGCCAACCAACCAAGTGGCCGGTCAATGCCGCTTGAAGGCGAACTGCTTCGGGCTCTGCCACCAGCCAAAGGCCGTGCTTGAGCTGCGGAGAGCCAACGACTGCGACCGAGAGCGTCAGTCATTTGCGAATCCCTCTGTGGCCTCGCACTCCCGTTCCTCCGCTCCAGCCCTCGCTCCGGACCCGACACGCACACGCAGCAGCAATGGCGAAGAAGGTGAAGGCTCCCGTGGTCGCCAAGCCGGCGCCCAGCAGCAGCTCGAGCTCATCCAGCGACTCGAGCAGCGACGAGGCCCCGCAGAAGAAGGTGGTGGCCACGAAGAAGGTGACGAAGAAGGTGGTGGCCAAGAAGGAGGAGAGCTCGGACAGCTCCTCGGACAGCTCCTCGGAGGAGGAGGAGGCCCCCAAAAAGAAGGCGGCGGCCCCGGCCAAGAAGGTGGTGGCCAAGAAGGAGGAGAGCTCGAGCTCTTCGGACTCGGACTCGTCGGACGAGGAGGAGGCCGCCCCGGCCAAGAAGGCTGTGGCCAAGAAGGAGTCGTCCTCGGACTCGGACTCTTCGTCCGACTCCTCGTCGGACGAGGAGGAGCAGCCCGCCATTGTGTCCAAGAAGCGCAAGAACTCGGAGGCCGGCGAGGAGAGCAACAAGGTGAAGAAGGAGGAGAATGGCGAGGCGGCGGCGGTGGCCAACCCCCAGCAGAAGAAGGAGATCTTCATCGCGGGTCTGCCGTGGGCGGCCACGGACGAGGAGCTCAAGGAGCACTTCTCGGGCTGCGGCGAGGTGGAGAAGGCCCACATTGTGATGCAGAACGGCCGCTCGTCGGGAACGGCGTTCGTGACGTTCACGACGACGGAGGCCGTGGAGGCTGCTCTGGCCATGGACGGCTCGGACTTTGGCGGCCGCTGGATGAAGATTCGCACGGCGGAGAAGAAGAACCAGTTCGAGGAGAAGCCCGAGGGTTGCACGAGCATCTTCATCGGCAACCTGTCGTGGGATGTGGACGAGGAAACGATCCGTGAGGCCTTCGGCGCCTGCGGTGAGATCCTGAGCTGCCGTCTGGCCACGGACCGCGAGACGGGCGAGTTCCGCGGCTTCGGCCACCTGGACTTCGAGACGACGGAGGCTGTGGATGAGGCGGTGAAGCTCGCGGGCGAGTACATTGCTGGCCGCCCTATCCGTGTGAACTACGCCAAGAGCCGTGACCAGAACGGCGGTGGTGGCCGTGGTGGTGGCCGTGGCGGCGGCCGTGGCTTCGGTGGCCGTGGCGGTGGCCGTGGCGGCCGTGGCCGTGGTGGCTTTGACGGTGGCCGTGGCGGCGGCCGTGGCTTCGGTGGCCGTGGTGGTGGTCGCGGTGGCGGCCGTGGCTTCGGTGGCCGTGGTGGTGGCCGTGGTGGCCGTGGTGACGGCCCGCCCAAGCGCCAGCCGAGCAGCATCCAGAACTTCAAGGGCTCCAAGGTGACCTTCGACTAATTTAACGGATCGACTCGAGCTGGCTGATAGAGGTCGGTGCGGTCGCCACGTAGGCCAGAGGAGACTCGGCGGTGAGGGAGCACGCGAGCTTTGAGCTTTGAGCTTGGGCTTGTGGCTGGCGCCTTGCTGACGTGTATCATTTCTTTTAGTTTTGCATCATACACGCTTTTGATCTGTGAAGCCGCGTGTAGTCTCGCCTCGTTCGTTACTCGATTGACATGGCTTTAGAATGGGTGGACAGCATGGACACGTATGCGCAATGGTGCGCATTGTGTTGGCAACGAGTTGACTGCGGTGGTGGTCGAAGAGGAACTGCTGCGATCACGTTGCGTTGGCGTTACCGGCGCTGAAGGTGCCCCAGCACTCGGTGCAGTCTAGTGTCGTCTGCTGGAGCTGCGGCGGCGTCTGCTGCTGCGCTCGACACTGCGACTGCGTCTTGGGTGCCGCGACGAGCTGGCCTTGTGCGACTTGCGGTCTTTCGTGTGCTTCTTCCGGCTCTTGTCTTCGTCTCGAGACGAGCGGTGCTTGCGGTGGTGCTTCTTGTGCTTCTTGTGCTTCTTGTGTTTTCGGCGGTCGCTGGCCTCGTCCTTGTCGCTGTCCGCGTCGTCCTGCGCCCGCGCGCGTTTGTGTAGCGCCTTCATGTCGATAGAATCCGAAGCTGATCGCCGGGAGGGATCGTCTTCGCCGGACGAACTGGACGAGTCCGAACTGGCGGAGTCATGGCCGCGCGCGTCAAACGGACTGCCCTTGGGGGTTGGCAAAGGACTCGATCTCGTGTTCCTCGTTGGCTCGCCGGCCCCAACAATGCCGAGGCTGCGCATATCGGGCCCAGCTGAAGGCCCAGCTGCCTTTGCACCCCCGCTCTTTCCCCCGTCACCTTTCTCGCCTTCGTCTTCGTCTTCATCTTCGTCGCTGTTGTCTTCGTCACTCTCCTCCGACTCATCTGACGGCTCAAATATCGACTTGAGCAGACTTGCAGCGGGCTTCTCCACCACCGGCAATGGCGGAAGCTCCTCTGCAGCCATTGTCTTGCCACGCGCATTGTCTTGTCGCGCTCCTGTCGACGACGTTGCGGCGCTCGTTGATCCAACTCTACCAGCATCATCCCCGCGGCTTCGAGCAGCGCGCTCGGCGGCGAACTCGACCAAGTGCGGGACGAGCTCCTGGTCAAACAAGTCGTGCTTGCTATCATCGTCGTCCTTGCCGTTGGAGCCCGTCGGTCCCTCGCACTTCACGTGGAACCGCTTGCAGAGTAGCGCCTTTGGCACCCACGCGCTCTGCGATCGCCGAGAGACCTTGGATCGAGGAGGTTGGCTCAGTCCAGCCACCGAATTGTCCTGCTTGTCCACGTGCTTCTCCGCGTCCTCTTCAGCCGTGGAACGCGACGACACGAACCGCTTCGCAATGGACGCCGAGATGGTCGCGCGAAATTGCTCTCCGCGACTGCCACAAACCAATGGTTGTCTCTCCTTGGGCGCTGCTGGTTCCTCTGCAACAGGAGCAGCCCGATGCGGCGCCTTCACGTACGGAAGCCCACGCTTGGCTTGCGCTGCCGCACCCAACAGCTTGGCCTTCTGCTCCGCCCCCAACAGATCGAACACACTGGCAGTCCCTGCTGCCTGCTTTCGATCACGTGCTACGCTAACTTCGTCCTGGTCTTCCTCCCCAAGCAACGCCGCTCGTTGCTTGGCCGTCACAGTCGTTCTTGCGCCGTGTTTGCCCGTGGAGAAATTGTAGTTGCGGTAGAGCGCCGTCACGGCGTCTTCCTGGCCTTCACCTTCCTCGAAGCGGTGGTGCGCCTTGAAACCGGACGGGACTGCGAGATGCAGATTCACGCTCTTGGGAGGCTTCTCTCGCACAGTAGCGAGTTCAAACCCGGGCAGCACCCGCCGGCCGTCCGAGCACAGAGCTTGACTCTGGCGCTGCTTCTGCCTGTTCTGCTCATGGCGCCGCGACTCCAATGCGCCCGAGTCCAGCCGCTTGACGCTCTCCTTGGCGCCAAAGGGAGCGATGGCGCGGTCAAACTCCGTCATAGATACCGAGCCGTACACGTCCAGGTCGTCGTTCTCCTCCAGGGCTCCAAGTCCGTAGCCAGTAGTGACACGGTTGCTGCCGCTCGAGGCCTTCATGGCGTCCGCGAACGTCACCACCTGACGGTCTTCCGTTTGGCCTTCTTGATCCTTCTGCTGCTTGTAGCGCGAGAACTCGGGCGCGTGCACGTATGGGTCGAAGCCAGCGCCATAGCGGTCCAGCTTGGGCTTCGGGAAGGCCTTCTTCACGTCGAAGGCGTTGCGCGGCGGCACATAGACGTCTTCCTCTGCTGCTGCTGCTGCTTCCTCCGACTTCTGCTCGTCTGCATCCTTGTCTTCTGCGTGAAATTTGCGCTTGCGGACGCGCTGGCCGATGCCGTGGCCTTCCTTCCAGCCCATTTGCTGCAGCAAACGTGCACCAACCGACTCGTTGGCCGGCAAGACCCAGTCCTCTGGAAGCGCAAAGGCCGGCACAGGCGCAGGGGAAGATCTGTCGGCATGCATCTTCTGCTGCGCCTGCAGATTGCGCCTCGCGCCGGCTTGTAGTGTGTCGTAGCTCTCCGTGGTCTCCAGTCGCTTGCCTAGAAGAGGATCGTCGTCTTCGTCCATGAAGTCCTCGGGGCGTTGTTGGAAGCGGGAAGGCGACAAGCGCGCGCCGCGCGACGATGAGAACGCGCTCGGCGTCCATCCTTCCTTGCTCCCCACCGAATTGAAGTAGCCAGCGGAGTATCCTCCTGTGAAGGCGCCGTGGAAGCGCCGCCGGCCTTGCTCGTCCGTCACCTGAACGCGTCGGATTGTACGCAAAATTGCGCGACACAGCGCACGTCACGCACACGGAAAAGCTGTCAGCAAGGGAGACTACATGCGTGAAACGTATACGCTCCCATATAGTTCCAGGGGGCGCAGGAAAGGGTCAGCAGAGCAAGACGCGCACCTCATGACTGCGCGCATTCCGCTTCATGGCCGTCGCTCCGCTTTCCTTCGCTTCGGGTCGGAAGCTTGGGTGGGGCGAGGCGAGGGTCACAGTTATGTGAACCACACAATATACATCGCGCTATAGTCTGTCCCACCCGTATATGTGGAACGGCCTAGAGAGCTGGCCTCGGCCTCTCTGACTTGGAATGGATTCTGTGACGCCCGACGACACCAAGTCCACGTAGTTACATGCAGCTAGTAGCTCCCTCTGCGCTACTCGCAGACGTGAAGCCCGATAATGGTGGCTGGCCTATCACTGCAGGCTCGTCTCGATGGCACTATCCACTGCTGGCTTCTTGTCTTCTGATTGACGCTCCCAAGAAGCTCCTTTATTGAACACGAGCGCCCGAAATCGAGAGGAATATACACGAAGGGCTGGTCGGTTGACTCGCAGCTAGGCAGCAGCCACGTCGTGCGCCACACATAGCGGACAGGCCAGCGACTCGTTGAGCTTCTCGAGGATGCACTCGTCGTGGAAGCAGTGGCCGCAGTCCAGCGTCGTGAGCGACGTCATGACGGGCTCGTCGATGCTGCCCGTGGAGCTCGAGTGGAAGCTGCTGAACTCGGACGTGTCCGCCGTCTTGCGACTGCTCTCGTTGGAGCTCATAGGCGCGATGGCGACGCTCAAATCGCCTGCCATGAGCGGCCGACAGCAGATGAAGCAGCAGTCGTCGTCGCCCATGGACGACGGCTCACTCTCCAGGATGGTACTGCCACGGCCGCCGCTGCCGAGGCCGTTGAAGGACATGCGCTCGCTCAGGCGCTGGATGTCCGCGCGGTCGAAGACCATGCCCTCGAAGAAGAAGTCGTAGACGAGCTGCGGCAGACGCGAGGCTGAGATGGCGCACTCGAGGCTACGGTTCTCCTTGGCCATGCGCAGCACCGTGGTGAAGAAGACCTGCAGCTCCGTAAGGCGGCTCGAGATGACCGTGGGCGAGCGCGAGCGGAAGAGGCGGCGGCGTGGGAAGTGGTGCGTCACGTACATGTAGAGCCACGGGCAGTTGGACGGACAGAAGTGGCCGTGGTCGAGCACCTTGACTAGCGCCTCCTTGAGCTCGTAGAACTCGCGGAACGTGCGGCCCATTTCCCACGTCTGGCCCAGCGCCTGGTTCGTGATGCGCATCACGTAGCGCGGGCTCGCCAGCTTGTTCTTGCCGGGCACCACGGCCTTGATGAACTCCACGCCCACGTGGTCCAGCAGCGTCAGCTCCATGGACTGCTGCGTCGCCAACGGTCGTGACGACGCCCGCTCCACGCGGCGGCGCCGGCAGTGCGTGAACGACTGGCTATGGCCGTCCTCCTGCAGGGACTTGCGGCGCCGCAGCCGCACGGGCGCCATGGGTAGCGTCAGCGAGTTACGCATCTTGCACCGCGCGACCTCTTGCCGATTGAGTGTGAAACTGGCCGCGAGCCACGCGACTGGAGCCGCGAGCGCAGCGGCAGGGAGACCGGGAGGACTTGGTGGGCGTCGGACACCGTGTGGGCGTCGTCCAGATGCTCGTGCGCAGCCCAGCTGCTGTCTTGCTCTCTTGCTCGTTGGGGCTCGGGGGCGAAATGGCAAATGGGCAAGTGACGGTCTGCGCGGATCCGCCGGCACTGATCGTCTGGGCGCAACGGCAGCCAGGCGCAGAGGTTTCAATTGCAATGTCGGGTTTAGTGGCGACAAGCGATTCGGACTTTGTGGCGAAACGGTCGGTGACGTGATTGATGTAGCAATGTCGCTGGGTTGTGCGGCTGATGGGACAGTCGCGAGGCCGTAAAGCGAGGGGGTACCCACCTGGTGTCTGCCGGCCGAGTCAACAAGTCGCTCGCCGTGTGACCGTAAAATATGGACCGGTGCGCCCCAATCGCAGTGTGCCGCGTGCGTGGGTGCGTGCGCTTTGGCCATGGCAGGCATCGCCACGACGGAGGCCGTCAGCGGGGCTGACATCTCCTGGCTTGGGCCCGAAGCTCGCTGCCGCCTTCTTCTCGTGAGGGGAGTGATGAGTTGCGTCTTCGTTCTGGAGACTTGCAGGATTACACTTGTGCTGCGTATGTGCGAAAAGACGTGTCCAGGTTTGCGGGCAAAATGCGTCAAGAAACCGGACGAAAGGCGCGGATTACGCCGGTCTGGCAGATGACTTGGCACATGTTGTGCATGCTGGCCCGATACCAACCGTTAGGCGCTCCAGGTTCTTCACCGAGGCGGCCAGGAAAGTCCAGCAGGCCGCTGGATTGAGCACGCAATGCCAGCGAACACTGCGTTAGTCGCGTGGTTTCACTCAAGTTCCGTCCGCTGACGGTACGACAACCGCTTGAGGTGGGCGGGTGCATCTCGTCCGTCTTGTCCGCTTGAGAGAAGCCGGAAGACAGCGTGCGTCTCGCCACTGCGGCAAACGCAGGTTCGAAAGGTACGCGGCCTGTTACTATGCGACGGTGGGGCCACTGAACTGTCCTTCAGAAGCGCGATCGCAGGCGGATTCACATCGTGTCCCAGGCTGGGAGTCCCAGCAGCAGCGTTCCGAGCTCACGAAGGATGGCACGCTCGCTACCAAGATTGGGCCAGGTGGCGATGCAGTCAGCCTCCGTCACCGCGGTAGCCCGATCCGCCATTGGCCACCGGGTTTCAGACCTCTATCCCGGCTCATCGGGATCTGTCATCACCGCCGAATACTGCGGCAGAGGCTTCATGCGTAAAACCAACATCACGCGGCACTAAGGCACACTCTCACCCCATGATTGGCCAAAAAGGAGATCTCTCGCTCCAATTGCACGGCTCTATTTCTGTCCTTATCGTAGTGCCCTGAATTCGACACTGTGGACCACTGAGATTAGCACATTTGTAAGCGCTTCAATTGGTGCATGAGGGAACATAAAATAACTTTGGTGATTAAAATAAGGCGTCCGATTGGTCAAATCGACCGCCAGGGCCTTCGAATCTGGTCTACTTGCCGCTTGGATCGGTATGGGACGATTCTCTGCGTGTTTGTATGCGGCGCCAGGTTGCAGCCCCCGTCATTGAGAGTCAACACCACTCCAGAACCTCCAGGCCCCGCCGCATTCGCCGACGCCAGAAGCTCTCGACACCCACGCCAGCCCCACGAGGCCCAGCTCTTCCCTCTCTGCATCCAGAATGAACTACTTCTTCGGCGCGACGGAGGAGGAACCGGCGGCCGCCGAGTCGACCGCCGTGACGTACGCCACCATGGCGGACGTGCCCTTCGAGGCCTTCGGCAAGGAGAGCGTGGAGGTGCTGCTGAACCGGCACACGGGCGAGGACGGCGTCACGACGTGGGAACTCGTGGACGACCAGCCCGAGGTGGGCGCCAAGGTCTGGCGCGGCGCCGTGGAGAACAACGCGTGGAGCCCCTTCCGCGCGTCGCGGCGCATCTCGGCGGACAAGAGCACGATCGAGAAGATGCTGCTAGACCCGGAGCTGCTGCTCGAGCTGGACGACATGATGGAGGGCGTGCAGGTGCTCAAGAACGTGGACGCGGCCGGCCGCCTGAGTCTACGTCACGTGTCCAGCAAGGGCGTCTTCCCCGTGGCGGGCCGCGAGTTTGTGCTCATCACGAACGCCACCACGCTACCCGACGGCCGAGTCGTGATCGCCAGTCGCTCCGTCCCCGTGCTGGACGTGGCGCTCATCGAGGGCTACGTGCGCGGCACCAACATCGTGTCTGGCTACATCATCGAGGAGCACCAGGACGCGGCAGGCAAGACGTACTGCGAGGTGGTGCTGCTGGCCCACGCTGACCTGTCGGGCTACATTCCGGCCACGGTGGTCAACTACCTCGGCACGTCGGCTACGGTCAAGATCCTGGACACGCTGGAAGCCACGGTCACCAAGAAGTAGGCGCATCTACGCGTGTGCGGGCCAGTGGTGACGACCTCGTCAAGCGGTCGTCCGCCAGCCCGCCCGCAGTTTTCGCTGCTCACCGCGCCGGCTCGTCGTCTTCGTGTCTTCATCCTTTGAAAATCCCTTTTTCATTGTCTTGGTCTGCTCCTCAGCGCTCTATTCTCCACGGCACGCTGTGCTTCCAGCTCGCTATCTACTGTTGGATGCGCTGGGGTTGTCCTACGTGCGTTCATGCATGCGTTGCAGCTATCGCTACATGAAGAAGGTCACCTCCGGGTTGGAAAAGTCCACGGTGTCCATCCGATCAGCCGAGACCACCACCACCGCCGACTGTCGAGGCATCTGCGAGGCCGCTCCACCGCCGTCTCCATAGTCATAGTCGCTGTCCGTGTCGCTCCCGCTGCAGCTCTCACTGCGGCTACCGCCTCTATTAGGCACTTGGCTCTCTGCCGCTCTCGACGAAGACGTGTCGTCGTGACTCGAGCTGCTACCGACGGGCTTTGCTGTCTCCGGTCGACGTTCCAGCGGTGGCTCCATGGCCGTCACGGTCGAGAGCTTGCGCATGCTCTCAATGACGGAGCCCACGGTTCGGCGCTGCTCTTCGTATCTCTCGTCGCGCTCTGACGTCGCGCTGCTTCTCCCTCGCGCGCTGGGAGCAACACCGACTGAACTGCTGACGCTGCGTCTGTCCGTGTCGGCGTGACTTCCCTCCACCGCCAGCTCCACCGTGAGCATCGAGGACCCCCGCCCAGTGGACGGCAGGATGGCCCACAGCGCGCTCAGCTCTCTCGTGCGCCGGCGTTCGTCCAGCGACGCCAGATCGCAGTACTTGTGGGTCGAGATGTTGGCCACCTCGATGAGGAAGGCGTCATTGGCTTCGCGCTTAGCAGCGTCAAAAGGCTGATCAGCCCGCGGTGCGCACAGCGACACCTCCACTTTCTGTGCGCTCGTGGTGGCCACAAGACCTCGACTGGGCTTCACCACGTAGCCCTGCTGGTTCGACGTGCGCACTTTGAAGGCGAGGCAGTCCGTTTGGCTCGCGTTCACCACGTAGAAGGAGCTGTGGCCCCAGAAACGACTCGCCGGCTGCACTTGGAACGTCAGCGTGTCGCTCGGATGCACGCTATAGAGCAGCGGGCCCGGCGTGTGCGCTGCATCATCGTCGTTAGCACCGTCGTCTATTGTGTCGCTCGAGTCCGTGCTGTCCATGGAGAGCATGGTGTCGTTGCTCACCTCGCTGTCGTGCACACTGAAGCTCGTGAGCACCGTGTCGCGCAGTGACTGCTGCACACTGGAAACGGATGACATGCGACTGATAGAGCTCCTTCCATTTGGCGGTGGGCCCTCGATCGTCGTCTGGAAGCTGCTGCTCGTGTCGCTGGCCAGCGATGACCGGCGACTGCGAGACGGGCCGCCCGCCACGTCGCCGTCCGCACTGTACGTACCATTGTCGCTGCTGCTGATCATGGACTGGAAGTCGTCGGAGGCGATGCTGCTCCTGTAGCTGTTACTGCTGCTGGCAGTTCGTCGTCTGCGACCATCGATCGCCATGGGACTCGAACCGGAGCCGGAGCTGGAAGCCCAGTTGGAGCTCGCCAGCGGCGGCAAGGGCGGCGCCGTGGCCGTAAAGCGACACACAAGCTTGTTCTCAGTGATGACCTCGCGCGGAACCTTGTGCCAGAAGGCGCGCAGCGACGCCGTGGAGTCTGCATCCAGCGTCTGCGCTAGTCGCATGTCTTCCTCGCGCTCCACGCTCTGCACCAGGAAGAGCTCGCTCGACTGCCGCGCCGCCAGGTCGTGCGGCGACATGGCGCTCAGCCGCGAGCATGTCTTGTCCGTCGCGGAGAGCACCACCTGCACGCTGGTTCCCGGAGCCAGCAGCCCGTGTGTCGGCCGCACCGTGAAGGCGTCCGGCTTGCGCGTGCGCACGCGGAAGACCACGTCGTTGCTCAGCGACAGGTTGCTGAGCGTAAGGCAGCAGCGCGAGCGCCCGCGCGCCGGCAGTGGGAAGAGCAGCTCGCGCGCCGGCTCCAGCAACAAGCTCGAGTCCACGCCCACAGACGCCGTGATCATGGCCGTCGCCGCAGAACGTCACTCAGCCTTGTCGCCTTCTTCCAGCGCGTTCTATTGTGACAGCACGACGCCAGCGTCTGCGAACGTCCCATCAATGAGACATGGTTCAGCCAATGGCATCACTGTAAAAACATCAAATATAAGTTCTCCGAGCCAATCAAAACTCGAAATTATCGGCATGATACTACCGCTACTTGATTTTGAGATCCGATTCGGTAGGCTGAGCTGCTGAGCAAACGCGGATCTTGAAACGACGCAAAGCTCCGTCGAAATGTACGCCACGTGCCATCGCACCAACGTGCAGCGCCGCTACGACAGCGGCGTGCTGTCGCTGCCGCACATCGCGGTCTGCTTGCTGTGGCTGCTGGCAATGCTGCTGCCGCTACTGCTGGCGCAGGGCTCGCGAGGTGCGCAGACCCGCCGCCACGGCGTCGGCTGTCTTCCCGCGACATCGATTAACTCGACGCAGATGCGCATGGGACGCTAATTGGTGTCGTCTTGTAGGATTTGCGCTGCGCGTGAACTCCTACCGAGAGCAGCCTATCGTGGGGCTCACGTACCAGGTGCTCAGTATTCTAGAAGGCGAGCAAAGCGGCGAGAACGGTGGCGAAGCACAGCCGCTCACGCTCGTCCACACCACGCTCCCAACACGGATCCAGCAGCTCATTCCTGCAGCAAACGCACGTGCTTCGCATATAAAGGTGCGCTGTGTGGGCGAGTTAAATGCTGAGCGATGGCTCTATTTCGCAGCGTGGGGCTGAGTTTTATGATGGCCGTGGCTGTCATTGGAGTCATACCGCAGAGATACCGACCTGGACGGCGTCGCCGAGTCGCTTCATGTGGAAATCTCGACGCCACTGCTGGCTAACGAGTCAGTACGTCACGTGGCGGTGTTGGTGCTGCTCAACTACACGCTGCAGGTGCGATGCGCGCGTTGCCGTGCGGTTTCTGCTGTGATTTATCGTGGACACGATGTGAAAAATTCAACACTAATCCCCACTGCAATGTGAAACGTCTACGCGTGCTACGTGTGCGTGGATTACCAGAGCTATGTGCAGCTGAATATGGACGCACTGGTGGTGTGCATGCACTCATCGCCCTTCGCTGGGGAGTCATTGTACGTGGACGGAGACCTGGATTTGCAGCTGCGCAGACCTCTGGAGATCACCGACAGGTTCGTTCTACTTGCCGTCGCCGCAGAGGAATCTTGCACTTATTGTGCTTATACCCGACGATGGTCTGTTCTCTCTTGCTGGTTAGCGTGCAGCAGCCCTACGCTATTTCTCCCGTCCTGAACCTGTCTCGGGTCCAGTCGATGCAAGATCTGCAGCTGGAGCCGATCATCCGGCGGTACCGAAACCGCGAGTGTAAGTCCCCAGCTACCTATTCATTCCACGTCGATCACTCTGAAGTCGCTGCAGCTGGATGCTGATGACTTGGAGCTATTCTATGCCTCAGATACGGCCAATTTCCGCACGTTGTACCCCATTTGGAAGCCAGACGTCGGCCACCAGGCGCTCTCCGCTGGCACACGGCTATTCCGGACGCACTTGGACATCCGCATTAACACAGTCGACGTCATGTACGTGACTCAGCAACTGCATCACATTGCTGCCACCTTGCAGTCTATATGGCTTACTGCGCCGCCATCGGCATCACAATTTGTTGTGAGCATTCCAGATATCGCCCGCAGTGGGCTGAAGTCGCAAAGAACGCGTGGATCCAGGTAACGTTCCAACGTGATCGACGTCCTCGCGCGTCTACTCCTCTACTTTCAGCACGCTCATGTGTTTGTGCTCGTCGTACGACTCAACAACTGGACGACCGCATAGTACTACTGCATCCTGGTGGTCGTCTCGACGCTGGCGGCCTCGCTGCGCGAATACCTCTTCACGAGAAAGGTACGCGTGGCTTGCAATACGCTTGCGCTCTCGGGGTCTACACTTCAAACTCGTTCAAAAGCGGCAACGATTGTAGCTCACCCACGGCTTGGTGTTCACTCGATCGACCTGCAATTTGCATGACCATGATCGTCGTGAATAGCTGCTCCCTAGCGTGTGCGTGCTCGACGACGCTCGGCTGAAGCTCAAGGAGCAGTAGATGTTGTAGTTGCTGCTATTGCTAGAAGTGGTGTTAAGTACCTCGGCATCCAAGACGAGTGGAGTAACTGCGTCGTAGGCGCCACCCGAACAAAGATCGGGATAGCCGTGCACCATGACCACCAGCAGGCCGTCGCGCAACCCCATGTCCACGTAGTGGAGCTGGATGCTCTTGGGCGTGCGAAAGCGCAACACTGCTCCCACACCGACGGCCATCGCCAAAGATAGCGAGATGACAAATGTACTTAACCTAACGCCGCAACCAAGCGTATCTCTGCAGGCGAATGCCCGTGAAGGGCACACACGAAACTCGATCCGCGAAGGAGGGGTGCACGTTGAGCTTGTCGGCAAGCTTCTGCCACGCTTCAACTTGGTGGCCGTGTGGGGCCTCATACGGC
>JAADYJ010000335.1:0-24976 GCA_023338205.1 Halophytophthora polymorphica
AGCTGCTCTGTGGATGCTACCTCACGCTCGGTTTGTGGGATCAGCGACTCAATGGGGACCATCCCGGAGGAGTTCCAGTATTTCCCTGGACAACCAACCAAAGGCGGCTGGGGCAGCTTTGCGGACTACTGCCCGATCAACATGGGCTTCTCGGGCGGCAACTGCATGGATGAAGCCAACCTCATGGCACTGGGCAGCACGGGCATCAACATGTTTGGCGAAACTTACTGCCCCACGTGCAAATGTACTGCGTCATCGCTCCGGGGCAACGACTCTACGGGCTGGACAGCAAATTCGCGCCGCCAGACTGGCTGCTACGCGATGCAGTGCTATGTCAATGCCGCGGGTGATGCAGCGAGTATTGGGCTCACGATCTTGCGCACTATGACGAATGATACCGTCCAAGTCAACTGCACAGCCAAAGGTGAAAAGATGGCAGTGTCGGGCTTTTCCGGCACGATCGCTTGTCCGGACCCGTTCGTAATCTGCGGCGTCGGTTGGCCAGAGGGCAGTGTTATCCCTAGTACCGGCACACTAATGCCAACACCCACACCAGCACCAACACAGCCTGGGGCGGAGAACCCGTCTGAGACCCCAACATTAACGGAGGCGCCATCAATTTCCACAATGCCCGACCCAACTACAACGCCAACACCAACTTTGACGATTCCTGCAAAGGGGTTTGAGGGCCACTACAATCGAACCGCGCTGTATCCGACTGCGTGTGGTTGGTCCGATCCGTGCGACGTCGAGTGTTCGAAGTCCTACCTCGTCGTGGTGGCAAACGAGACGGCGACGATCGCATCGACCACTGACACCGAAGACTGCTCCTGCGACGTGCTTGTAGCCAACATTACTGGGGATTCAGTTGTTGCCACTAGCGTGAATGCCACATTCGTTGTATCGCTCACGTCGACCGGGATCGCGGTGGAAACAAATCGTTCGGGGATCTCCTGTGTCGGAATCTACGACGAGATTGTCTCTGGCTCCCCGACGACATTGCCGACGCCCACTCCGACTGTATTATCTGGCGCTGTGCGTCGCTTAGAGATTGACTGGGCCAAGCAAGCGATATCCATCTTGGTGGCGGGTCTGGTCTGGCATTAGCTTTGCAGCTGAGTTGGTTCGGTTTGAGCCTAACGATTTGAACGCGAGATTTTCGCTCCTCTCGGAATGAATTTGAGGTTCTTGCCTAGGACATTGCGCCTGGATACGTTTTTGAGGTAACTCGGGCATGCAGAACTTAGTTTTTAGTTTCGCTGTGATCAGTAGTACTGCAACACAAACAGCACACCAGCGCTCGCATGAATTTCGGGTGCCCAAAGAACGCCCCCTCCGAGAACATACGCGCGGAGTTCGCCAGAGTGGACCAACGGTGGCTGGCTAGCTAGGCGCTGTGTGGCGTCGGTGCTATTTTGACACCACCATATGTTTGTATCGCTCGTTGCTGCCGATCGCATGCATGCGACGACGAAGAATGCGATGGTGGAGACTTCCAACGGCGGGGAATGCAATGATGGAGAGCTGTCGAGAAACCAGGATAGGTTGGGGCTGGATGAGCGATGAGCGATGAGATGGAGCCGTTGTAGTAAGGTTGTGCTCCTGGGATGCCACGAAGCCAGTACCTCTCAATCGATTTTGATTGCCTTTGAAGCTGTGGCCGATTGTTCCGTCAAGCACAAAGGGTATCGTGTCCCGGCATCCCGAGTAGCACGAGTCACCCACTTCGGAGATCAAACCTGTCCTATGATAGATGGGGGTCGCACGACAGACATGCCGCTTAGGTGGCTCCAATCTCAGCCCTTCGGTCCATCCCATGCTGGAGCAGGCGCGCCATGGGCAGCCGACTGGCAATTTCCTTTTTTACGTCTAGCCCCCAGTTCGAGAAACACCGCTGACTCGAAGGTCGCACCGCAGTAGCGACTAGAACGTGACGATGACCCGCTCTTCAACCGACTTGGTCGCGTTTGTACTCTTCTTGCTTTTGATTCGGGTGGCCCAAGGCTGCATCCACGACTCGCTGGAGTTTGAGGTGCATAGTGGGCACCAAGACTATGGGAGGCAGCACCCGTTCCTCGTGGCGGAAAGGAGGCGGCGGCTTCAAGACACCGGCCAAGAGGATACTTCGAACCAAGCGGACGCAACCGAGTTCGCACCGATCCGCATCACACCGTACTACGACAACGCGAGCCTCGACGCCCTCTCCAGCGACAAGCGCGACGTATTGGTTGGGATCATTGAGGAAGCGGTGGAAATAATGCATCAAACGCTGCAGGTTGTCCCGGTCCAGGGCAACCTCAAGGCGGAGCGCCCGTGCTACCAGTCGTGGGACACAACCCCGCGCGTGTGCTACAACCTTGTTGAGACGGTGAAATGCTCCGAGATGGTCATACCAGATGAACCCATCGCTGCCACGCGCTACTGCGATGCATGCGTTGGCGATGACTGTGCGTCGGGAAACTGTGCGTTTTCCGAAGCCGGGACCGGAGTTCACAACACGGACTTCGTGTTTTACGTGCGCGCCGAGGACGCTCCTCATTGTTACGACGGTGTAGGAGCACTGGCCTACGCTGCGCCTTGCCAAAAAGACCAATTCGACCGACCCACCTTTGGCATGACCAACTTTTGCCCATTACTACTGAGCACAAACCCCACAGACTTTGAGGCCCAGGTCTCAACTGCCATGCACGAGCTCACGCACGCCTTGGGTTTCACTTCTACCTTCATCCCGCTCATGCGCTCTGAGGATGGCACGCCCCGAACGCCTCGAGATGGGCACGGCAATCCGCTGCTGCAAACAACTGGCAACTGCCCCAACGGCAAGCCCCTCATGTACTCCTTTCTCGTGCCGGACAACAATACGGTCCAATATACCACGGAGCGAGACCACGTTGTGGCCAAGATGGTGACGCCCAAGGTGGCAGCATTCGTGCAGGAACATTTTGCCTGCCCTACGCTGGCCGGTGCGGAGATCGAGTCTTACGACGATTCCTGCCTGGGATCGCACTGGGAGGAGCGGCTCTTCGAGCCCGAGTACATGTCATCTGTACAAAGCTTTCGCAACGTCTACAGTGCGCTCACGCTCGCCTTCTTCGAGGACACGGGCTGGTACCGTGCGAACGCGTCAAGGGCGGAGAGGCTGGTGTTCGGAGAGAAGCGTGGTTGTGCCTTTGCCACCGATAAGTGCGTTGACCCAGAGGCCGGGACACCCCTTGAAGAGACTCACTACTGCGTTAGCGACGCTCAAGAGGGTTGTTCAGTCGACGCCACGTCACGCTCGTTCTGTGCCATCAAAGACGACATGGGAACCATTCCGAAGGAGTTCCAGTACTTCCCCGACCAGCCGACCAAGGGTGGCTTTGGCGGCTGGGGCCTCTATCCCGATTTTTGCCCACTCAACTCTGGCGTCTGGTGGGGTGATTGCATGAGCGAGGCCAACCTCATGCCACTGGGGGATACAGGGGTCAATATGTACGGCGAAACCTACTGCCCCACGTGCAAATGCACAGCTACAACGCTCCGCGGCATCGACTCCACGGGCTGGACTACAAATCCGTATCGACAGACGGGATGCTACCAAATGGAGTGCTATGTGAATGATGCAGGCGATGCGGCGATTGTTGGGCTCACGATCTTGCGCACTATGACAAATGATACCGTCCAAGTCAACTGCACAGCCAAAGGTGAAAAGATGGCAGTGTCGGGCTTTTCCGGCACGATCGCTTGTCCGGACCCGTTCGTAATCTGCGGCGTCGGTTGGCCTGCTGGCAGTGCTATCCCTAGTGCTGCCACCTCAAGCTCCTCTGGTGCTGGAACGCCAATGCCAATGCCAGAGCCGACGGTGACGGTGACGGAGGAGCCAACTGCTGCCCCGGTGCCCAACGCGACTACGACTACGGATACGAACACGACCCGAACTCCAACTCCAACTCCAACAGCCCCTGCGGGGACCTTTGCGGGCCTCTACACTCAGGTCGCGCTCTATCCGATTGCGTGCGGTTGGCCCAACCTGTGCGACTTTGAGTGTTCGGAATCGTACTACATCGTGGTGGGAAACGAGACGGCGACAATCGTGTCAACCGCTGTCGCCGAAGGCTGCTCATGCGACCTGCTCATGGCCAACATCACTGGGGATATGGCAGTCGCCACCACTGTGAATGCCACGCTCGTGGTATCGCTCACGTCGACCGGGATCATGGTGGAAACGAACCGATCAGGGGTCTCTTGCACAGCAATATACATTCACAGCGAAGATAGCTCCCCGACGACTCCACCAACGGCCACGACAAGTGGATCCTCTGGCGCTGCAAACCACTCGGATATCGGCTGGGTCACAAAAGCTTTGGCTGCGCTGCTGGCGGGCCTGATGCTGGCATTATAGCTGAACTGGTGAGGGCTGGGCGTAAAGATTTGAAGGCTAGAATTATCCTGTGCTCGTGCATACGCTGTTCCCTTACTTGGTATCTCCTATTGGATCAATGTGTACCGGACGTTTCTGCAAAGCACGGTCGTGGCGTTGGGCGCGCAGCGCGTGTCGTAGATCCAGTAGCCGCGCCAAAGCTTGCTGGGGCCCTCCTTGACCACGATCTGCTGGAAGCAGTCGGCCACGCCCGTGTACGGGTTCTTGCCCGTCACGGGGTCCTTCTTCATGTTCATGACCCGCGACTTGACCAGGTCGAATGCCAGTGACGTGAAGGCGCAGGCAAAGCCCGACACGGCGCTGGCGCCCATGTTGGGCGAAGCCCGCGCCGTGGTTGGCCACCAGCACCTCCTTGACTTGGTCGTACCAGGCCATCATGCCCAGATTCATGGCCGCGCCGCGCGCCGCGCGCCACGAGCAGATTGTGCCGCGCCAGAGCGTGGCCACGCCCTCAGCCTTGCCGATCTTCAAGATGGCGTCGAGCACGTTCCTGTAGCCGCGCTTGTCGGCCGCGGCGGCCAGCGTGTCAGCCTGCATACGCACGAGCGCCACGTCCATGGAGCAGTCCAGCGTGGCGGCGATGGCGCCCGTGCCCATGGCCGAGAGCGACTTGATGGCCAGCGGCAGCGACGCGCTCTCGCACTTGGCCACGCGCGCCGCCACGAGCTTGTCGCTCAGCGCGCGGTGCATGCCACGGCGGCCGAGAGCCCCGCGTAGAGCCCCAAGATGGCCGCTTCAACTTGGTTTCATTATGGACGCATATCCTTTACTGGCCGATGCGAAATGTTTCCTCCACGGACACGAGGCAGAAATAATATGGAAATATTTCCTTACTCGGGTGCTCTCAGTGTATGTTACGGTTGGTTTTAAGTACCCACGCCGACAAAGCGAACTTTTCATTGCTGGCACTCCCAGCTCGAGACGACCCAGGGGCTAAATGGTAGGAGATTATTTTAGCCAATGAAGCACATCTGGATGCGATTGGTGCAAGCAAGCGGAGCACAGCAACAACCGGAACCGGCTCACCCCCGAGCGCGTTGCCAAGCTAGTATTCGTCTACAGCAACTTGGGCGACGCAGGCGAAATTAACTCCGTTCTGTATGAGCTGTTTCCGGAGGCGAGTGATATCGATAGTGACTTGCCGACCTGCTGCCGCAGTAGTGATCTACATCGCTTGCATTGAATGAACCACTTCTTGATAAATACGCACTCCAAGCAAATTGTCTCCAAATCCGCTACCAACGTCGGCGCAAATTAAACTCGCTCTGGTTGCATCACTGTCTCAATGTCACCAGCATCTTGGCCACGACCGGCTTGGCCACGGCCGGCTTGGCCACGGGTACCATGCAGCGGAACCAACACCAGCATTTCGGCCAAAGCCATAAAGGCCGATGGTTTTTACCACGGACATGCAGCATCGCGCTTCCCTCCTGGCGAATGGAGAATGCCGGTAAAATACGGCGTGGTGAAATATTCATATTATTCCGTAGCCCCAGCCAGGCTTCGCGCTTCAACACAGCAAGAAAGCACAGAGCGAACCATGAGCACCAAGACCGTTCTCATCACCGGCAGCAACCGCGGCATCGGGCTGGAGTTCGCCAAGCACTACGTCGGCCAGGGCTGGAAGGTCATCGCGACGGCGCGCGACGTCGATGCTTCCACAGACGTACGCTGCTTGAGTTTCGAGAGCCCTGCTCTGCCTTGCTTCTGACCTCACTGATCCGTTTTCTCCTGTGTTTTAATGCCCGTTGCTGCGCGTGCTCAACAGCTGAAGGCCCTGGGCGTCGCCAAGATGGTCCCGCTCGACATCAGCGACGAGGCGTCGATCTCCAGCGCGGCCGAGCAGCTCAAGGGTGAGCCCATCGACCTGCTCATCAACAACGCCGGTGTGGGCGGCGGCGGCGGTATCGAAGAGGTCACCAAGAGCGAGATGATGAAGCTCTTTGAGGTGAACGCCGTGGGGCCGTTCCTGGTGACGCGCGCGCTGCTGCCAAACCTCAAGCTGGCGGCGGCCAAGAGCGGCTCCGCTACGGTGGGCCAGATCTCCTCGCGCATGGGCAGCATCGCCGACAACGGCTCTGGCGGGCGCTACAGCTACCGCGCGTCCAAAGCGGCGCTCAACATTCTCAACTCGAGCTTCGCGACAGACCTCAAGGACGACCACATCATCACGTTGACGCTGCACCCCGGGTATGTCATGACCCGCATGACGAGCCAGAAGGGCGAGGTCACCACGGAGCAGAGCGTGGCCGGGCTCACCAAGATCATCGCCGCCGCCACGCCCGAGGACAGCGGCAAGTTCTTCCACTTCAGCGGCTCCATCCTCCCGTGGTAAGTCCACCACAAAGATGGTCATGTTCACGCTTGGATTCCAGTGCTAGCGACCAATTTCGTTTGCAACCGCAGCGCAATGAGCAACTTGCCGGTGTTTCAAGACCTGAACGAGTAGTGAACAGCAAAAAATACCCCTTCCATGATGTCGTATTGCGCTATAGAGTTTACATGTCGACCTCTGCTTTGACCGTCTTGAGGGTATCACTTCCCAGCAACCAATGCAGAGCCTCCCGGCCGTTAGCATGGCCTCGCTCGTGCAGCGCGGCTTTTCCCCGGGAGGTTTCACTCTTTTCGAGCCGCTGCTGCCCTCGATGGGTTGGGAGCACTGCTCCGGCCGGTAGTTGGGTCATTCCTGAATCTCTCCGCAGCCCGCAACAAGTCTGTAGTGCCCTACGCTGTCTACCAGGCCCCCAGACCCCTGCAACGTCAATGGCGAGTCCCAGTGCCGGCCCTGGCGCAGCTGCAGCGCTGCACACTGTAGGTGAAGGCGCCGAGCTGGCAGCTAAGAGCCGCGAGGTAGTCTCGGCACTCCAGAAGTTGTACGCGACCAAGTTGCGGCCTCTGGAGAAGCGCTTCGACTTTGGGGATTTCCATTCGCCGCTGCTAAGTGACGGCGACTTCGAGGCCAAGCCTCAGGTGCTCATGATCGGGCAGTACTCCGTGGGCAAGACGTCCTTCATCGAGTATCTCCTGGGCCGGCGCTTCCCGGGCCAACGCGTAGGTCCCGAGCCCACGACAGACCGCTTTGTCGCCGTCATGCACGGCGAAGAGGAGCGCACAGTGCCGGGCAACGCCGCCTGTGTGTCGCCCGACCTGCCCTACGGTGGCCTCTCCATGTTCGGCACGGCCTTCCTGAACAAGTTCGAGGCGGCGCAGCTCCCTGCGGGTGTGTTGGAGCAGCTCACGATCATCGACACGCCCGGCATCTTGAGCGGAGAGAAGCAGCGCCTCGCCCGCGGCTACGACTTTGAAAAGGTGGCGCGCTGGTTCGCCGAGCGCTCGGACCTCATCCTGCTGCTCTTCGACGCGCACAAGCTGGACATCTCGGACGAGTTCCAGCGCGTGATTGAGGTCTTGCAGGGCCATGGGGACAAGGTTCGCTGCGTGCTCAACAAGGCCGACCAAGTAGACCAGCAGCGCCTGCTTCGCGTCTATGGCGCGCTCATGTGGTCTCTGGGCAAAGTGCTCAAGACGCCGGAGGTCATGCGCGTCTACCTGGGCTCCTTCTGGGCACAACCTCGTCAGCAGCACGGCGAAGGCGGCACGCCCGACGCACTCTTCGACGCGGAGGAGCACGATCTACTAGATGAACTCCGAGCGCTGCCGCAACACGCGGCTGTGCGCAAGGTGAACGAGCTAGTCAAGCGCGCACGCCTGGCCAAAGTGCACGCCTGCCTGCTGGGCCACCTGCGCGACCAGATGCCGGCCATGATGGGGAAGGACAAGCGCCAGCGCGAGCTACTGGCTGGCATGGGCGAGGTCTTCCGCGAGGTACAGCGCAAGTATCAGCTGCCACCAGGAGACTTCCCGCCGCTCGACGACTTTGTACGTCTTTGTTCCGAGCGCAAGTTCGCCAAGTTCCCTTCGCTGCGCGCCAAGGAACTGCAGGAGCTGGACGACATGCTCACCAAGGACATCCCGGCACTCATGGCCCAGCTGCCGCGCCAAAGCGCCGCCAAGTCCAGCAGCGTCGGCGGCGAAAGTGATGGCAGTGGTAGTGGCAGTGGCAACCCGTTCGCTGCAGTGGCGCCGCTCGGCCGATCGCAATGGGAACGAGCGCTTCAAGGTCGCAAGGCCGAGTACGATGCTATCTTTGCTGAACTACCACAAGACGACAACGGCCGTGCGATGGGAGCGAGCTGCATGGCGCCACTGCAAGCACAAGCTTGCGGTGGCGTGCCCATGGAGACTCTGCGCAAGATCTGGGACCTCGTGGACCGCGACGGCGCCGGCAGCCTGGACGCCGATCACTTCGCCGTAGCCATGCACCTGTGCGCTCGCGCCAAAGCCGGCGAGCCCGTGCCCAAGGAGCTGTCGGCGTCGCTGGAGCCACCAACTAAGCTGCCAGGCATCCACACGAGAGGTGGCCCCGTGCGAGAGGCTGACACCGTCTAGAACCGCACGAAACTCGCTTCGCAAGAGTAAAGAGGCTAGTGAACAAGGACACTCCCTCCCTCCTGCTCCGCACTATGTTCAGGGTCTCACCGAGGCATGCGCGAGTGCGCGCCGGAGTTGTGTCTCTTACACCGCATGCTCTTGGCCGCCAACTTGCGCAGTTCCTCGTACGTGAGCGCGCGTTCTTCTTCTTCGTCCTCAGCGGCGGATGAGCGGCTACCGTCGCCTGTGGCGCCCTCTACCTCGTGCTCTTCGCCATCCTCGATGTCGTCTTCTTGCGGGTCACCGTCGCTCGTCTTGTTACCACTGGATTGCACTGCCGCCGCTGCGAGTGCCGCTGCGAACTGGTGTTGCGAAAGAGACTTGCGTGTCGACATCCGACGGCGCTGCATCTGCTGCTTGGAGAGTGCGGCGGCTGGGCTGTTGCTGCTGCTGCCGCTACGATGCTTGGGTGTGTGTGTAGCTGACGTGCTACTGCGGTGAGTCTCCGTCGACGACGCGTGCTGTGTCCGCCCCACTGGCAGCACGATAGCGCCGTCTGCACCGCCGAAAGACGGCACTTGCACGTGCAGCTTCTGCCTCGGGTCGGAACGCAGTGTGGGTGGGCCATGGCCTACTGGCAACGCCACCGGCAGTGACGTCGAGGTCGCCACTCCAATGTGTGACCCCTGAGCTCTCGCTTTCGGCGGTGAACGCTCCACCACCTCTGCATTGCTAGACTGGAGCAGCTCCGTGGTGTACGTCTCGATGGCCTGGAGATATTCGAGCACGTTAGCGTCCGTGGCGCCTCGACCGAGCGCTGGGCCCCCCGCGGGTGTCGAGCTGCCACCTGCCGCCGCCGCGTGGGCCAACAGGTTATGCACCGAATGAACGGAGGCCTTGACGCGTGTGAGCACGGCATCCAGCTGCTCGTGCTCGGCGTCCAGCTCGGCCTCGGCTTGCTGCGTCTCCCGCAGCGCCGCCTCCGCACGACGGCACTGCTGCTTGTGTACAGCTCGACTGCCGAGACCCTCGCGCGCACGGACGGCCTCGAGCTGTGCACTGAGCTGCGCTACCTGCGTTTGCAGCGCCACCTCCTCGCGACTGAGCTCCTCCACGCGCTTGAATCGCTGGAAGTTGGCGGCATCGCGTGCCAAGAGCTCGCGTGCCAGTTCCGCGGCGTCTTGGAGGCCCGTGCGCTCGCGGATGGCGGCGAAAGCTTGGTCGTACTTGGCCACGAGGCCATCCGGACCCGAGGCCAAGGCCCGGTCCACGCCGATCTTCCAGGACGACAGCGCCGCCACGCGTGAGAGCGCGTCACCGCCGCCACGGGGCTCCTTGGTGTGCTCTGGGCCAGTCTCCAGGTCGCTGAGCAGGTCGCCGTGGCCTAGATCGAGATTGGAGCCCGCGGTGGCACCCAGTGCCTCGGAGGCCGATCCCAAAGGTGAGAGCGAAGCCCCAGAGGTTGACAAACCGGCGCTGGCCTGCAGCGCGTCCGTCTCGTGGCGCCAATGCGCGATGCTGCGTTTGAGCTCCTGGAACTGCCGCTCGTACTCGAGCTGCTCGCGCTCGGCCGCGTCTTGTAGCCGTGCCACGTCGCGGGCCAAGGCGTCTCGGGCGTGTGTGGCCCGTGCCAACTCGCCACGCGCTTGCTCGTGCCGGGCTCGCGACGCGGCCGTCTCACGCTCCAGCTTCTTGTAGATGCCGTCAAAGATGGCGCGGTCTCTTCGCGCGGCGTCCACGCGCGCCAGCAGGTGCTTGTTGGCCGAGTCCACCTCGTTCTTGCGCACCAGCGCCAGCTCCAGCCGGTTCTCGGCCACACGCAGACGCCCAGAAGCCGCGGCCGCCGCCGCTGCCGCCGCCACGGGCTTGCCAGGCGTGTCGGCGTCTCCGTCACCCGTTGACGCCGTGGCTTCGTGGCTGGTCACGGGCTGCAACGCCACTCGCAAGGCGGCCAGCTCCTGCGTCTTGCGGCGCATGGCGGCCTCGACGCGCGTGAGCTGGCGCTGCGTCTTGGCCAGTTTACGCGCAAAGGCGGCCGTGGTGGCACGTAGCTGCTCCACACGCGAGCGCTTCTCCTGGCTCAGCAGCTCTCTCGCCGCGCGGGCCTCAATGGACAGCTCCTGCTTGAGCAGCTGGTTCTGCTCCTGTAGTCTCTGGATGGTCTCGCGTGGCGCCTGCAGCGAGAAGCCGGCCGTTTGGCCGCCTCCCGCAGCCTTCTTGAGCGGCGTGGGCGCTCCTGGCGGCACTCCGATGGCTCCGGAACCCGCTCCGACGACGCTGGCGCCTTTGCGCTGCTGCGTCCTGGCCACGAGGTCCACCGCGAGCACCGGCTGCCCGCCTGCCATCTCATCGGCGTCGTCGTCTCCGATGGGGTTCTCGCTCGCAGCGGCCAAGGTGAGGCCGGCGATGATCCCCAGCGTCGTGTTGGTGCCCAGCAAGCGGTTCACGGCCGCGGTCGCCGCGGTGTTCTCCCCATCGCCCTCTGGGTGCTGCGGGTCGCTCATGACGTCGCCACAGCCGTCCCAGCTCCAGTCCAAGTGGCGGTGGGCGCCACCGCTGCGTCGAACGCCTGGACAAAGCCTCGGACGGTCTGCAGAGGGAGGCGTCGGTGGTTTCAAGCAGATTGGGACGGAAGTGGACTCTCCAGGGATGTTCTATTGGGAGTTTGGGGGTAATAATGCATGTCAACGTCTCGGGCGCAAGTGCGAAACTGCGTCCTCTTCGTTCGAGGACGACGGCCCGAGGACTCGTGATAGATATGGAGGCTACGGCTAATGTACAGCGTCATGAAGATGTCAGCGGAGTGTGCGGGGGCCGACATTTACGAGGCGGTGGCCACGGGGCGGCCCTGGTGGAAGCGGCGACGCACGGGCCGCGCAATGGGCACCGAGCGCACGCGCGGCGGCTTAGGCTTGAAGCAGGAGCCGCTGGCGCTCAGAACGGGCGACGACACGTGCAGCATGATGAGCGTCGAGCCTGAACGTCGACGGCCGCGGTCAAAGACGACGCGACGCGGCAGCACCACGCCGCATTCAGGCAATTCCTCATGGCAACCCGAGACGACCTCTGGCTCGAGCGGGTGCTCCACAGACGTCTGCGGCGTCTGCTGCTTCTTGTGCACGGGGCTGTTCACAGGCGATTCGTTCTCGTCGGCAGCCTCCGTGTCGGTGACGGCCAGGATCTCGGCCTTGTGCTTCGCCACGGGCGACCGAGCGCGCTTGTCCGAGCTCGAGCTCGAGATTTCGGGCAGCGAGGACGGTGGGAGAAGCACGACGCCCGCCGACTTGGCCGACGTGGCCCTCGGCGTCTTGGCTCGAGGCGTCTTGATTGTGGGCGTCTTGACGCCGTCCGGGTTTTCGCGGAGACTGCTGTAGTGGTCGTGCTTGAGCAGCAAGTGCACGGTCTTGCCGGCCTCGGGCTGCACGCGCTTGGGTGTGGCGGTGGTGGTGGCTTTGCCGTCGCCTTCGATGCGCAGTCGCCGCATGGGGCCCGTGTGCACCACGACGTGGATGCCCAGCAGCCGCGCGGCCGCCACGAGCTCCGGGTGGCCGCCCCATGCGCCCGATTCGCGCAGTCGCGAGCAGTACTCGATGGCACCTTCGCCCGCCACGAACGGGTCGAAGAAGACGCGTTCACGGGCGATAAAGTCCACGAGCCGCCGACGCAGCTCCAGGTGGCGCCGCTCGTGGCCGTAGAGCTGGTCGCTGAGCGCGCGGAAGAGGCAATTGCCGTCCTTGCGGATGGCCACCACCTCCCAGCCCTGACGCGCGTAGTGACGCTCGGCCTGGGCGTCGCTGGTCCAAGGCGCGTCTCGCAAGGTGGCGCTGTGCTCGTCATCGGCGGCGGGCGTCACGTACTCGACACGCGGCGCGAAGGCGGCGGCCGCGGCGAACTGCTGATGCGCGCGCTGCGCCGCCATGCGACTGCTGTTGGCGCGGCTGCGACTGCGGTTGCGCTTGCTGCGCGCGTGGGACTTGAACCACGAGAAGTCCGTGATGGTCATGGGCATGACTGTGCAGGAGCGACGTCCTATCGTTTCCAGTCCTCGCAAACTGTCGGTGGTTCTCTGCGCTGCGCTGTGCTGTGGTGTAGCGTGCTGCGCTGTAGTGTTCTGGCGTCTATGCTGCAGGCGCCGACGCGCGAATCCAGAAGTGAGCGAGCGACGTGGTGGCGGTTCTGTCGGGTTGTGCGGCCGTGCTCACAGCCCGGAGCTGCCAAGCGAGAGCTGGAGCGGGAGGGTGGACCGTGGCGGCATCAGCTGCGCCATGCCTGCCTCGCGCCGGAGGCCCACACGCTCGTGGAGAGCGGGCGCTGCCTGTCGTTCGCTGGCGCGCATAGCGGCGTCGTGAGCCCACGTCTTGATCGGCCGCCAGGTGATCGTGGGCTTTGACACGCCGATAGCCGCTGGGGGAGCGGGATTCATACCGGTGCAAAGCGTTCAGAAACCGGTACAAACTGCAATAATGTTATCGTGCAATTGCCCTTGCGTCGCATGTTGTATCGCAGGTTGCTCGCGACAAGAAAAAACTTGCAACCCGTCAAAGCGGGTCTGGGAGCGACGTATGAATATCGCTGTGATCGGGGCTACAACCACGAAGAGGGACGACCGCTTACGGGCGTGAACCGGCTACCTCGACCCGCTCTTTTTGTCGAGACCGGGATTCGAGGATCCGCGGCGCGATGTGCCGGCCGAGTTCGAGCCACCGCGCCATCTCTTGCTCGCTCCACTTTTTCCGCCTTGAGCGGCTATCCATGTTGGCGACCCTGCAAGCTCCAAGGGCGACGACGCCAGCGTAATCCGCCATCTGCAGCCTCCTTGGGCCCACACCTCGGGCGTCGGAGCCGAAAGCAAAGCACTGCGCGTCGCCTCGGATCGGATCGGCAGCCTCGACAGCCGGCGTTGAACCAGACGGAGACACTTGAGGGCACCAGCGCATTACGCATTGGCGCGTTGACGCATTGACGCCTGGCTGGCTGTTACTCTCGCGACGCACGATGCGAGGCCACGAGCCTGGATTCCCCGAGTGAGGGAGCGGAGGAGCCCTTCTCGACGCTGGCGGTGCACCCACCGCACGTGGGGGTCTTTTTACGCGTGTTGGTGTCGTCGAGCGTCGAGCGCCGAGCGCCGAGCGTCGAGCAGCGTAGCACTGCAACTGGTAGGCTGCCCGACAAGGCGCTCGCTCAGGTTGCGCACCTAGCGACGTGAAGGCGGACAGCTTGCGTGCTCGCGCTGGGGAGCGTGGGACTTCGACCGACGACGCTCTGTCAACGCCAGAACCAGACACCTGTCGTTGCAGCGACCACCAAGAGTGTCCGGCTGGAAGCTCGAATGGTACTGCACCACGAGTTGGACAAAGTTTTATCGGAGCCCCAAGAGAATGAGCAGACGAAAGTCGCGCAGCTCCGCTGGCTCCGACACGGCAGACGGCGTGGGTGCTCCGGGGGGCTCAATCCAGCAGCGTTGACTGCTGGTGAGTGCTGTAGCGCCGCAATCGACTGGGAATTGTGGCTGGAACCGCACGTTGCGCTGTGCGCACGCTACGTGCAGCACGTGGGACACGGCCTCGTGGGGTCGAGCGCGTTGCTGCAGGCCGACAAGCCCCACGACAGGGCTGCCACGTCCAGCAGAGGCTCTGCTCGAGCTGTAGGTCTTTCGGAGCGTGCTTGGCATTGGGAACGCAGCCAAAGTCGTGCCATTCACGCCACGGGGTCCTCGCTAACAATGCGTGGAGATTCCGCCAGATAGCATCGTCTTCCCCGTCCCGTCGGATTGTGTAGGCCACGCCAAACGGGGTTACGAACGGTTACTCCAGCTTCCGCGTGGTCCACACAAGAGTAACTTCGTAACCTGTCTTCCCCCGAGTCTGGCCGCGCTCCGAAAGGCCCACACTCCGAGGCCGCCGACAGGAAGGCAAGATGAGCAAGTCACGTGGAGGCTCCGCCAAGGAGCGCAGCGTCTTCGGTACGTGGGGCCACGGCGCTGTGTGGGCGCTATGCACCTGCATGCGCCGCGTCTTCTCCCGCTACCGCTCAAGTCCCAGCGCCAGCGGGGACCTAGCGGCTGAGATACTAACATCCTGTCTGGCTGGTTCTTGGTGTCGCTGTGCTCTTTTGGTGTGTGTGCTTTACTATGGCGATCCTACTCGTCGCTGCTGCTTGTGGCGACTGTAGTGGGCAACATCCCGTACGATGTAACGGAGGAGATGCTCAAGGAGGTCTTCTCCGAGGCCGGATCGGTCGTCAACTTTCGGTATGATACAACCACCAGCGCTCTTGGCATCTCTATTCACAAACCGCAAAGTAAATGCTACCGCGTTGCTGGCGATCGCTCACTGTGAATATGTGTGTGCGGGTAACGAACAGCCTGGTGACGGACCGCGAGACGGGGAAGCCCAAGGGCTACGGCTTCTGCGAGTACGCAGACGGCGCCACGGCGCTCAGCGCGATGCGCAACTTGAACGGCTACGAGATCAACGGGCGCAACCTGCGCGTGGACTTTGCAGACGGCGGCGACAAGTCTGGCGGCGGTGGCGGCGACCGCAAGCATCACCGCAACGGGAACGACCATCGTCACGGCGGTGGAGGCAGCGGAGGCGGTGGTGGCGGCGGCTTTCGCAACGGCGGAGGCCACTCGGACCACAGCCACAGTCACAGTGGCCCACCTACTAGTGTGAGTGGCGAGATGGCCATCCACGCCATTGAGTCGGCTATCGGTCGCCTCGGACCCGTCAAACTCTACGATATGCTGGTGCAGCTGAAGGAGCACGCGCGCCAGAAGCCCGAGGTGACCAAGGGCATCCTGATGGCCAACCCGGCGCTCACTCACGCCATCGTACAGAGCTTCAAGTCGCTGCAGATCCCTATCCCGTCGGCCACTGAGACGCAGGCCGTGCTGTTGGCGCCACCGCCCATGCGCCAGCCGTCTCCGATGGCTGGAAGGTCCATGATGCCGCCTCCACCGCCCATGGGCGGCCCCATGGGCCCGGGGATCCTGGGTATGGCTCCTCCGGCCGTAGGAGCGCCTCACCATCCCGCACCGGCAGTCAAGTCGGGCGGAACGCGTTGGAGCGCTCGGCCGGGCCCGTTGTCGACCCAGGCAGCGGCTCCTGCCGCTCCAGCCGTGAGTGGGCCACCGTCCGGTGTGTTGCAACCTCCAGGTTTGTTGCAACCGCCTACAAGTCAGCCGCCGCAAGCGGGAACAGGGGCTGTGGCTCGTAATCGGGACCCGAGACGTGCAGCGCGAGACCCCAGGCTGGCCAAGAGGCCGTACCCAGGCGAGCCCATGCAGATGCAGGCGCATGGGGCTGGCGAGGCGGCCAAGAGAGCGAGAGCTGGCGTTGGCGCTGGCGCTGGTGCTGGAGCGGCGTCGTCCGGTGGCCAGGTGGACGCCATCGCTGAGCTGGCGCGAGACATGACGCCGCAGAAGTTGGACATGCTGCCGCCCAACGAGCGGCAGATGCTGCTGGCCTTCATGCAGCAGAACAACATCCCGTTCTAGGCCGTGGTGTTCGAGAGAGCCCCTCGTGGAGCCATTGCAAGGCTAGCTGCCAGTCGAGGGGCTGGCGCGTCTCAGGTCGATGGATACTTGTGCGAGTCAAGACCACCGGGTTGTCGTCATACTAGACAAAAAGAAACTGGATACGTGAATGGAGACAGTTTGGATACTTATATGAGTCGGATCACTCCAGAATGTACCCATGTGGGGATGGACGCAGTGCGATCGCGAAAGGACGCGAAAGTCGGCCAAGCTGCGGATTCCTTCGTCCATGCGATCGAATGGACAAGCTGGCACAGCTCCAGGTGGCGCTGCGGGCCATCGAGACGGGCCAGCGCCTCGAGTCCGTGGACGGCGTGCTGGTGCGCCAGGTGCTGCTGCAGTCGCAGGCGAAACAAGCCGCGGATGAGCCCCAACGCGCCCGGAATGTCGACGCCACGGAGCTGTATCGTGTCTTGTTGGCGCTGCGACGAGCCAAGACCAAGCGCAAGGCTCAAGCGAGTCGTAGTGAAGGTGAGCAGGTGGACGAGGCGGTAGATAATCCAACGCCGGCGTCGTCCCCGAGTAAGAAACCTGCGCCTGCGCCTGCGAGCGAGAAGCGACGAGCAGATGTCGCGTCTTCCCCGGAACGGCCGCAACGCGGTGACAGCAACAACCGCTATGAAGTCACGGAGGAGGAGCTTGAGGCCGAGACGGCGCACACTGTGGAGCACATGCAGGCCGCGCTGGCTACACGCGCTCAGCAGCTCGAGCGCTCCAAGCACGCGGCAGCACTTGCCGACGAGGAGCTCCGCGTGCTGCTGACCAAAGCGCAGCGTCTACTACCGACGCAGTTCCTCTTTGAGCGGCAACTCACTGGCGCTCAGCGCGAGCGGTCTCTTGAGGCAGCACGTGCAGTGCTGCTGCGCTTCCAGCACCGCTTCTACCGGCTCTACTTCCGCCACTGGTGGGCGCTCACCTTGGTGCTGCGTCTCGAGGCCCAGCGACGAGCTGCTGCCCAGATCTACCGCGTGTATCGCGGTCACCAAGCGAGGAAGACCGCCCGAGCGCTCCGGCGGGAACTGAGTACCATGAGGACGCAAGCACGGCAGTTGCTAGCCTTCCGGGTCACGTACCGTGCGAGCCAAGCGCTCAAGTTACAGATGACGTGGCGCCGCTACTTGCGCCACCGCGCGGTGCAGCAGCGTCGAGTGCGTCACGCAGCAGCACGGACGCTGCAACGCGCCTTCCGCACACGACAATGGCGCAGCCAGTCGCTCGTGAGCACGCTGGCCGACGCTCGTAGGCTCTTCGCGGCCGTGGGTTTGCAGAAGCTCTACCGCGGCCACCGCACACGCCGCAACCTGGCGGAAGCGCGTCGCCGCGAGCAGCAACAAGCGCGAGTGGAGCTGCTACTGCTGCGGAACACGTCCAAGTCGGCACGTGTGGCCTGGACCATCCAGCGTCGCGGTGCTGCCTTCATCATTGCCCACCGTGCCGTGTTTCCGTATGCCATGCGCCGTCGCTGGCACTCGGTTCTCTACCTGCTCCGTCGCCACCGAGCGGGCAAGTGCATCGCCGCCGCCGTGTGCGTCTGGTTCGGCGCCCAGGCGCGTCGTGAAGCCGTTCGCAACAAGCAGATCCAGGAATGGCTGGCGCTCGTGCAGCGAGAGCAGCGTCGCTCTCGGGCTGCCGCCGTGCTTATCCAGAAACATCTACGGCGCTGGGTGCAGCAGCGCCAGTTCCTCATGGCCGCCGCGAGGCGCAACAAGCTGGCCAGGAAGGCACGACTGGCTGTCAAGACCGAGCGGATGCAGCAACGCAAGCCCAGCCCCTCTCCTGGCTGGCTCAGCGGCGACAAGAAGCCGTCCTTTGCCTCGCGAGGCGCAGCGTCATCGTCTCGGTCTCCAGATCCCAAACGCCCGCGTCGGATGCTCTCAACCCGCGGCATGAAGGCCACTGCTCAGCCTCCACGAGTGCTGGCGCTCTTGAAGTCTGCACAGCACAAGGACGCGAATGTTCGAGGCTCTCAGGCGGTGTGGACGCCGGCTATGGCCGCGACTTGCCTGCAGCGCTGCTTTCGTGGGCACTGCAAGCGCAGGAGTGCCAGACTGCAGGCCTGGAAGAGGCAGGCACAGCAAGTAGAAGCCCGGGTGCTGGCTAGACGCCAAGCGGCCACGCAGATACAGCGATGCGTGCGAGGCATCCGTGGGCGAGTTCTTGCTCGTGAACGCCGCGCTGAGAAACTGCTGCTGCGCTTCGTGCTGCGGTGGAAATGGTCGCGCGTACGGCGGCGCCAAGCGGCCGGGAGGAAGATCGCTCGCTGGCTGAGACGCAAGCGAGCTCAACAGCTCGCGAGGCTCTGGCGAGTGGACACGCAGCGACGAGAGGCCAGTGTGTTGCAGCTTCAGCGCTGGTTCCGACTGCGGTGGCTCCTGCCTCGAGGCCTGGAGCGCGTGCTTCGCGTCGGAAGGAAGCGAGAAGAGACGCAACTCTTCTGTGAGCAGAGCTTGCGCGTCTGTAGACAGCATGCGGCCGACGCGTTCATTGTTCAGTCGCTGAGTGCCAGCCTCGAGGAGGCTCTTCGGCCGTTGCTGGCGGAGTCCCGACCGCCGTCGTCGTCTTCATCTTCGCGGCCACAACCAGCCTCTTCCAGGCAGAAGGCGGCAGGCAAGGATCGACGGACAGCTGTGTCCCAACCACGACCAGACGTGGCTTTCCCCGTCCTGCAGATGCTCTTCCTGGCTGTAAGTGGCTGGAAGCCGCCTTTCGTGTGGCGCGAACTGGACAGCAAGACGCTCTTCCAGACGAAACTGGAGCGCTCCAAGGCCATGGCACTCTTCCGAGCGCTCACCAAGCGCGGTGGGACGAGTTCTGGAGCCCAGCAGACCTCATCAAGCTCCCCGCAGCGCCAGCTGCAGCCATCCCCAGTTCCCATGACTGGATCAACGTCGACTTCGCCTTCTCGGCGAGGTCAGAAGCCATTGAAAGGCGCTCGGGGACCGGGAACAGCCAGCGACGCCTTCACTTCGGTGGATGTGGACGTGTCGCTCGCCAAGGCCTCGGGTAGTGGCAAGGGGGCGCTGGACTACGCCGCATTTGCACGCGTACTAAGTCTTTTGGGCGACATCTCGCTGGCTCAGTACCCTCCTCCAGCACTGCCGCCGACGCAGGGAGCGTCACCGCGCTGGGGACGCTTTGACGGCGCCGAGGCTCGCATTCTAGCCCTGCTGTGGCGCTCTTTGCTCACCCACACGTTGGTGCAGTCCGTGACGAAGCAGTTCGAGGAGTTCGTGGCCAAGGAGCTGGCTCGCCGAGCGGCTTGTATCCAGCGGTTGTTCCTGCGACGACGGAGAAAACTGCGTGGCATGGCGCTGCTGGTGGACAAGCGCCGCGAACAGCGCTACGAGGAGTGTACTCGAGCTGCTGTGGTGTTGCAGACCCGCGGTCGAGTGGTGTTGGCAAGGCGGGCGCTGCGTCGGAAGATGCAAGCGCGCTACGAGAAGTTCCTGGACCCGACGTGGGGGCTACCTTACTGGCTCAATCCACGCTCGGGCTTCTCGACGTGGCAGAAGCCCCGCGTGCTGCGCGCCGAGGACGTGAGTGCCGAACCCGTGCCGTTCCCACCGCCCGAACGTACACTCAAGGCTCGCTGCAATGGCAAGCAGGACTGCGACCGCTGTGCCGAGTGGCTTTGCTATGACTGCGACGAGTACTTTTGTGTGGAATGTCTCGCCGGCTACCACAAGACCAAGGCCAAGGTTAAGTCTCCGTTGGAAGGGGTCGACGACGAGCAGGACGAGCGCAATCGTGATGAAGAACCGGCTGAAAACTCGAAGAAGATCATTGAAGGCACCCTCAAAGCGTCGAAAGAGGCTGCAGATGGACGGAACAAGCACGAACTGGAACGGCTACGACTCTGTGGGCTGTGTCAGTTCCAGCTCGCGTCACGGCGCTGCCGTGACTGTGTGCCAAGGCGTGAGCCTCCGCCAAGGTCCAAGTCCAGACCTTCCACGAAGGAGTCAAGGCTGACGACAGGCAAGAAGTTATATCGTCCTCTTGGACCGGAGCCAGAGGCCAAAGGCGACGCAGATGGCGATGGCGATGACGAGAAGGACAGCGAAGCGCTCTTCTGCGACGTGTGCTTCTTCTTCCTGCACAAGCGCGGTGGGCTGCAGACGCACCGCTTTGAGCCACTGCTGGAGCTTTGTACGTCTTGCATATCTGACGCTGAGGCGGAAAGTCCAGCTGCAGTACAGAGTCAACCGCCTGCTGCAACGCGAGCTCCTGGATGCGGTGACGCCGTGCAATGGGAGTGTGAGAGCTGTGGAGATCCCACACGCCGGGTTTGCGGCTCTTGTGCACTGCGATCGCACCCTGAAGAGAGTTGTGGTGAGCTACGGCCCGTGCCAGTTCAGACCCTGGGTATGTGTGCCCGTTTGAAGCGGCTTGCAGAGGAACAGGAGGCTCGAGACCGCGCGGACCTGGACAAGATGCGTGCAAGGGCGTTGCGGGCCCGACAAGAGCGCAGCGCCAAGAAGTTGCAGGGCTTCTGGCGCTCGCAGGCTCCCATTACACGCGCTCGACGGGAGGTGGCGGCTCGAAAACGAGTCAAGAGCGAGGCGTGGCTGCGGCGCCAGGAGGACGCGCGGCAAGCCAAGCGACTGGCCTACAGAGTCAAGAACGCGCTGGGTTTGGCGCCGGTGTTGGGCTCCGACTCGCCAGTGGAGCGTCGACTACGGGACCTGCACGCTCTGGCGCGTCGCCAATTGGGTATCCGTGCCAGACTCTTCGGTCTACTTGTGGACGAGTACGTGCGCGTGGGTGTGCCGCTTCCTGGCCTCGGCCTCCTGCGCGCTGGATCCCACGAGCTGCGAACGACTGAAGATCTACGAGGGTGGGTGCGTCGCCGTCAGACGCTGCGACTCAAGAAGCTCAACGAGTCGCAGTCGCAACCCGCAGAGCGTGCGCTGTGTGCTTGGCGACAGCTTGAGCGCTGGGGGAAGAGCGACGCCACTCCTGCAGATTCAGAAGAGAGGAGCGAGTCTTCGGCGTTCGTGGAGGTCTCGGGTGCTTGGCTGGCGGATATTCATGCCAAGGAAGAGGTCACGGAGCGTGTGGTACCGTTGGCGCTGCCTTACGAGGAGCCAGGCGAGGCCAAAACGGAGAGCAAAGAGGACGTCGAGCTGGAAGACGTGCCTGTTGCCATGTTCCTGGTCGAGTTCTCGCTGGACCCGAAGCGGACCGTGTGGCTCAACCACTCGCTGTACGTGAAGCGGCTTGCGTTGGGAAGGAGGTGTGCGGCGCTAATACTTTCGCTCGTGTGTGGCTTTGTGTGTGTGTGTGTGTGTGTGTGGATGGGTGGGTGGTGGGGAGAGCAGGGCGGAGCGGTTCTGGGAGTGGAAGCGCTTGAAGATGTTGGCTCGCAGCGAGCGAGCGGCGTCGCGGCGGCGGGCGAAGGAGTACAAGGAGAAGCAGAGGACCAAGGAGCTGGCGGCCAAGGCCGAAGCCGATGTCACTCTCGACGCAGGCGAGTCGGGTCGCCATGTCGACGTTGACCAGCAACTCGACGAGGTCGCAGCGCCGAGCGAAGTCACTGCTGCAGTCGATACCACGACGTGGAACTACGCAGAAGCTGCTGCTCCGAGTCAATCGTGGCCGGTGCAAGACCCAAACTGGGCGAGCTATGAGGCTCCGATCGTGGCGGCCACCGGTGCTTTCGGGGACTACAACTACGCTTCGAGTGAAGCAAACCAGGTCACACCAGACTGGACGGGCTACGAGAGCTACCCTGCTGACTGTGGCGTCGATTCCACTGGCTATGGGGACGCTGCCACAAGCTACGAGTACGGCTACGGCTACACGGAGCAGCAGAGCGCGGTTTACCCGGAGGCCGCTTCGGATGGCTCCGCACTCGTGGATAGCAGCAACTACTACGACTACAACCAGAGCTACGGCGGAGATGGCCCTACTGCCGACCAGTCTACGTGGTACGGCGCCGAATACAACGCGTACGAGTCGCCAGGCGGGGCTGACTACACTGAGAGCTACGACTACAGCCAGGATGCCAGCGTCACGGGCAGCTACGACTATGCCGGCTATGGATACACAGGAGTCGTCGGGGAAGAAGCGTATGACGCAGCATCCCAGCCAATCGACGCGAATGCTGGCTACTATGCAGCTGGGAACGACGAAGCAGACGAGAATGTCTACCCTGACGCAGTGGAGGAAGCTCCGGTCGAGGCAAACTACGCCACGGCTGCTGCGAACACCTACAGCTACGACTTCAGCTACGACTACAACTACGACTATGCCTACAGCACCCAGGACGCCGCCAGCTCCGGTTTCAACGGCAACGGATCTTACGGATATGAGTCTTACGAGCCTGGCGAGCAGCCGTCGCGTGACGCGGCGTACGTGAGTGGCGATGACGCGGCCGCGTCACAATGGGAGGAAGTGTTCGACCCGGAGACCGGCCAGACGTACTACGTGAACCGCGTCACCAACGAGACGGCCTGGCAACCGCCTGCAACCTCGAGCGACGGAGCGAGCTCGTAACCATCTTATCCATATATTTATGCCTCTATCTACGCCGGTCGCTGGCTCGAGTCAGCGCTGCCGTGGCGAGGAGAAGGGTCCTGGACCTGAGAGCGAGCTGCAAGGTGCCGCGATGGCCAGCGGGCCCAGCAGCCGCCGCTCTCGCCGCCTGTGGACGCCTCGCGTGGGTGCCCATGGCCGCTTACCGCCGGTTCTTGCTGCGCTGCGTGTCGCGCTGCGCCTTGCCGGCGCGCTTGGCGCCCTTGGGGGCGGCCTGCGCCTTGATGCGCGCCCTGATGGCCTTGGAGCGCGCTCCCGGGAAGTCCGACATGTCCTTGGTGCTCTCCTTGGTGTTGCTCTTGGCGTGACGCCGCTTGCCGCCGAAGCCGTACTTGGCGTCGCGAGCCTCACGCGCCTTGTTGACGCGCGGCTTCTTGGCGGCGCGCTTGTCGCCGGCGTTCACGTCGGCCTTTCCGCTCATGATGGAGTCCAGGTGCTGGTCGTCGTCGTCCTTGAGCCCCGACTTGTCGCCGGCCTTGCGCTTCTTCCACTGCTTGACGGCCTCCAGCGTGTCCTTCTTCTCTTGGTTGCGCTCCTTGACCTTCTGCGCCTGCACCTCCTTGGCCACCTTGCGGTGCGCCTGCGACTTCTTGCGCTCCTCCACGGCCGTGATCTTCTTCTGTTCGTAGATGAGCTTGTCCTTCACCTTGGCCATGTGCGCGTCGCTCTTGAGCATTTCGGCAAAGTAGTCGCTCGGCCGCTTGTACGCCACGCCCTCGCGCGCCAGCCGCGCCTTAGCCAGCCGCACGCTCGCCAGCGAGTTGTTGTAGAAGGCCACCTCGCGCTTCAGGTCGTCGTGCACGCTCTCCAGCTCAAGCGGAACCTCGCACGTCTCCAGTGTCTCCACCCACGCCAGCGGCGCCCGCCCGGCGTCCGTGTCCCACTCGGCCACCAGCGCGCTCAGCGCCTCGCGGTTGTACACGGCCTTGTTCTCGGGCGCGGCCTTGGCCGCCGCCTCCGCCTGCGCCTCGGCCACTAGGCGGCGCTCGATCTCCTCCTCCGCGTCCTCCTCCTCCTCGCTCGACTCCTCGGCCGCCGCGCTCTCGCCCGCGAACGAGCTCAGCGCCGGCGTCTCCAGGATCTCCTCCTCGGCCGCCTCCTCGGCGCGCACCAGCGCGCTCACGCCGCCAGCCTTGCGCGCTCCTCCGCTCTTACGGGCCATGGCTCGGCGTCTCGGTGCTGCTGTCCTGTAGTGTCCTGTACGCGTGGCGAGCGAGGCAACGCAACTGCGAATGGCACCAAGCTTTTCTGTGCCAGCTTTGTGCGTCGCTCTCCACTGGTGGTGGTGGTCGCGGACGTCGCTTTTGGTTGGCCAAGACGGCGCAGTCATTCATTCGTAGTAGTGTCCCTGGCCTTCAGACGAAGGGACCTTATAAACGATGGGAATTGTGGCAAAGCACTAATTCGTGGAAGTGCCGAGGCACAAAACCAGTCTTGGTCGGGGACGTCAAACCTCAGGCGGCGCAGCGTGGCGACGAGGTACGCGCCGATGGCAGTAGTCTTCAGAGTGTGGTGAATCGTGATCAGTTTGATCTGTGGTGGAGCGCCTCGGCCAAGTCTTCAACAAGACCCGCCGCGTGCTGCCGAGCTGGAGCTCGACGGGGGTTGTGAGAAGTTGCAGCTGGCCGTCGAGTACGACGGCCGCCAGCACCGGTTGGTCGCATTGTTGCGTATTGGTGTATTGGTGCTGCGTGTAGTGCTGCTAACTGGCCTTGTTGCGCCCCATGCAGCGAGTGGGTGCGTGGTTTGCGCAGATTGAAAGGAACAAGATTAAGCGTCTTGACGCTGAAGCGCTCAAGATCAAACTGATCACGATTCACCACACTCTGAAGACTACTGCTGCCATCGGCGCGTACCTCGTCGCCACGCTGCGCCGCCTGAAGTTTGACGTTCCCGACCAAGACTGGGTGGCCCTCGACGCGGAGTTTGAGAAGCGAAGGGCCGTGGCAACCGCGGCGTCGTTCGAAGCTGCATTGGCGCGGGACAACGCGCCCATGGTGCTGGCGGCGAAGCGCGCACCCCCACCCAAGCAAGGTCGTCCAGTTTCACCGCTG
>JAADYJ010000336.1:0-24849 GCA_023338205.1 Halophytophthora polymorphica
GACGCCCGCGTGGGTCCGCCACGACACTGCCCGACACATCCATGCACATACCCAGACAGACAAACACCACACATACACTTGGCGTCGGGTTGGCGGCGCTCTTCGCAGCACGAGCACAAACTTGCATACCTCTTGATGTGGGTCCTAGGCAAACAATCTGGGCTTGCTAGAGTTTGATGTGGCGTTGGCCTGTTCACAGTAGAAGGGATTAGCTCAGAGCATGTAGTGACATGGACAGGGGGCTCGGACCTTGTGTTGTGCCGCCTTCCTTCCGTCCGACCTGCAGTGCAATATGAGACCTGGTGGGCGCGGGGGAAATGTACTTGCATTGCTGGTGGGGTCTGGGCGATGCTCGTTCTGGCTGTCGAGCGCTGGCTGGCCCGCTGGCTGAGGGACTCTACGCGCGCGGGATTCGAGTTTATACATGTAGAGTCTATCTGGCCGCCTTGGCTTGCGTCGCCTCCTGCGACGGCTTAGAAGCCGGCGAGCAAAGCGGCGTCGCCCGTGTAGGGCACGCCGATGTCCAACTCCTGGCTGCTCCCGCTGGCCGCGATCTGCTTGAACTGCGCGGCAGCTTCGGCCTGGAGTGGGGCCTGATGCGCGACACCAGTCGACAGCAACAAGGAACGCGTTAGACGGACGCACAAAAGCCAGTAAGGGCTACTTCGCCGACTTGTCCAGGATGAACGTACCGCGAACGACCCCATCTTGGTCGCCTCCCACGAAGTGCCAGCAAAGAAGGCATGCTTCTTGATGGCGGCGCAGGCACCGCCACGCACGTCCGAGAACCCGAGGCGCCGAGCCATGTCGGTGCTCAGCAGCTTCACGACGATGTCCTTCAGCTCCTCGCTCGTGTTCTCGGGCCATTTCAATTGGTCCTGCAATGGCAAAGCACGGCTCCGTCAGCCTCGGCCCGGCAGTATGCAGGACTAATCAAGCGAAGTCGCGAGTGCGCAGACACAACACGTACCGGCTGGAACGAAGCAATGTCGTTCAAGATCTCGAGGTCGTCCTCCTTTTCCGGGGCAAAGGGCGTCTCGCCGCTTAGTAGCTCATACATGAGCACGCCAAGCGCCCAGTAGTCTGCAGCAATGTTGTGGCCTAGAGCAGGCACACGTAGCACGAACAAGTCAGCACAACAGTCTCTTTGGCAAGAAACCCAGGACAAGCAGACCCTTCTGTCACCAACCTTCGCCTGAGATCTGTTCCGGGGCCAGGTACTCCGGCGTACCGCAGACCGTGTACGTTCTACCTCGGCCAACGTATTTTGAAAGCCTAAGAAACAGAGCGTACTCGTTAGGCATGCATTCAGAAGCAATCTACGAATACAGCACATCACAACCAGGATGGCAGAGGAGAGCAAACGGACCGTAGGTTGATCATGCGAAGGTTTCCACTCCGGTCTACCATCAGGTTCGCCGGGTCGACTGTTCTGGACACAATGCCCTCCTGCGTTGCGGCATGTGCACAAGAGAGTGGGTCAGCACGGGAGAGCAAGGGGTTGCGGTCGCTCCTACAAAGGGGTTGCCACGTCGTAAGGTGACCATGGTTGTGACAAAGATTTCCCAAACACACACGTACCGAGTGCAGGAACTCGAGCGTCATCACCACCTGCGCAGCGTAGTAGCGCACGAAGGACTCGCCATGCGGCTCGCCGTCCAGGAAGCTCTCCAGAGTGCCCACGATTTGCGTGTCATACAGCATGTGGATGTCTGACTCGTTCGAGTTGATCCCGCACAGTGCCGGAACAAGCTCGTTCTCCTGGTAGAGAGACACGTAGATGTCGCGCTCTCCACCAACGTGCTTCTGCATACTGGCGTCTACGATCGCCTGCTTGCTCGCCGACCGCAGCGTCAGGTACACCGGGGGCGAAGACCCCTTCACCTCCACCAGGCGAACGGTGTTTGTCAGGTCCGACAGCACACTGCCGACAACCTCCAGCTCAGCAACGGACCGCGGGATCTCCGCCTTCTGGGTCTTGGTGAACTGTACGAACGTTTCCGTCTGCAAACAAACACAGATGCCACGCTAAATCGTCAGCACATGCTCATATCTTGCTAGGATATGAGGTAAACACGTTTGCAAAGCATAACCAGCCAAACGCACCGATGCCTGTTCCCGGGACTCCGAGATCCGCTCCTTGCGAGCGCGGCGGATCTTGTCCTTCTCCAGAATCGATGACAGCTTGCCCACAGCCAGCTCCAGCGCGTCTTTCCTGATGAAGAGGCACTCCGTGTGCTCGAGAGCTCGAATTGTGCGTTGGCTGCAGAAGGTAGCCATGTCATCAGCCCAGGCAATGTCAGTAAACGCCTCTGATATGTTTGGAGAGTACAGAAAAAATCCATACAGACACGCAGTGCAAACCGCACTGGACACACTGGCATCAAACCAAATCGAAAGCCAGCAAACCAGGCAGAGACGCATGCCCACCTGATTGACCGTCTCCGGACGAGAGCGATTTCGCCGAAGTAGTCGAAGCCCTTCAGTTCAAGCGGAGAGACGCCGTCCGTCTTCGACGTCGTCTCAATCTTGCCACTTGTGATAAGGAAGAAGCCAGGCTCTGTCATGCCCTCGTGAAGCACGACCTGCCCAGCCTCGAAAACCACCGTGCGCATCTCCTCGGCCACCAGATTAGTCTGAGCCACCGTCAAAGGGCGAAGCAAACTGATCTGCCGTAGCCGGCGCACGACGTCGCGCAGCGGACGCCCTCGCACCAGGATCGACCGGAACGCAATGCGGTCCAGGGACCACAGCACGCCTGCCGTCTTGGCAACGACCGTAAATGCACGAGGCTTTGAGTAGATCAACGCCAGCTCACCGAACGTTGGGTGCAGCTCTGGCCCAGAATTGTACACGTGCGCCACCTTTCCATACTCATTTGCGGGCAGGTCCTTGTCGCTGTCCAGAGGCAGCTCAGGGCTGTCCTCCTCCAACTGGCGGGCTTCAAATTCACCGCTCTCCACCTGTCGATATAGAACCGAAACAGACAGGTCGAATGAGAATCACACACGCATGGCTCATAGCTACACCATCGTCTGCCGCACGTACCAAGTAGAAAGTGTCGCCGGGCATTCCCTGGCGCATCACAATGTCCCCAGCCTGGACTTCAACCTTCTTCAGCACCGAAATCACCTCATGGATCTAGAGGATCGATGACGCAAAGAGCGCGTGAGCAAGGTCAGGCATCAATGCCTCGATCGCAAGAGAAAAATGCCCTCGATTCGAGGAGATGACGAGAACATACCTTCTGGTCGCTCAGATGGTTGAACAGGAAGTTGCCCTGGACGACTTGCTTGATCCATTCCTCCACTTCCTCCGACTTCCCCTCACTCTCAACCAAGTCAGGCAGGTCAGTTGTGTCGCTGTCGTCGTCATCCGGAAGGCCTTCTGCAAGAGATAGCCGGATTGCGTCTGTTCCGACGATTGTATTCCGCCGGGCGTGGTTCCTCGTGATGCCACGCACAGGCCGCTGCATCGACTGCAGGTCCAGCACCTCTCCGCCCACGTAGATACTGCCACGCGGGCCGTCACGGCCGCGCGTCTCCGTCACGCCGTCTAGGAAAATGCAGATCGCTGTGATATCATCCGTGCGCACTTCGAACTGCAACCAGCGGTTGTACGCCTCCTCGACCAACGCGTGGCACGCCTCCGACGGGTTCTCGAACTGCTTCACAATGTCGACGACGTTCTGGCTCGTGAGGAATTCAAACACGCCGTCGCTGGCCACGATGATGAACTTGTCGTGCGGGTTCAGGCTCTTGCAGAGGATCTCAGGCTCGGCGGTCACACCGAGCTCTTCAGAAACCAAATCTCCGATGCTGCGCGTGAAAGCAGTGCCCTGCACACGAACCACAAGCAACCAACGCCTAGACAGTCAGAAGAAGGCAACAATCTCGTAAACAATGGTAGATGCTGAACAGCGCTACACAACGCACCGGGTACTGGCCGTAAGGGTGCCAGATGCGCGGCGGGTCTCCGTTCTCGTCAATCTCCTCGCCAAGCTTGAGCCCCCAGTTCTCGTGGATGGGCTCCAGACCCTCCACTTGGTCCACCGTCAAGACGCGCGCGCCACATTTTTTCACGCGCACACGCTCGTCCTGCATGCCAATCAAACGACGCGTCAGCCACTGCGCTGTCTGACACAAGCAGAATCCAGGATCCCACGCGCGCTTACCTTCCGGAAGGGCGTCTGGTCGATAGACAGCGGTTTGGCCACCAGGTTGGCCTCACCCTCACGCGTCGACGCCTTCAGGTTCTCCTGGGCGATAATGGCGCGCGAGTCGCCCACGTTGGCGATGTGGATTTCGTTGCCGCAGAACAGCACAGAGATCGAGGTCGTGCCGCTCATCGAGTCGTCGAAGCTGGCCTCGTGCATCTAGATCGAAGGCAGACAGGGATAGAGCAATAGAGCATAGAGCACGGACGTCAGCAAATCCCGAATCGTGCACACAACACAGTCTAGTGGTAGTTCAGGGTAGTTAATGTACGTACTGCGCGGTTGGTCTGAACGTGTGCACGCGTGAGTGCCGGCAAGATGCCCATGTTCTCCTCCAGGTTTTTGAGGATATTGTCCGGCAGCTGCTCGGCCGCGAACTGCGAGCAAATGTCGCCGTACTGGCCGTGGCCATCAAAGACGGCAAAGTACGCCTTCTGGTCGTCGCCCGCGAAGTGCGTCTCACAGTAGTAGCTGTCCTGGTTCGCTTTCTTCCGAGCTGCGCATCATGCACGCGGATGAACACGCACACAGTCAGTAGTCTCCACCGCCACGACCAGCAGAACAGCATCAAAGACAGCAGCAAAGCCGTCTCTCCCACGACTCTCGCCGCGGAGGAAGCCGAGTCCCGCCCCAACACGCCCGCTGCGCCGTACCTTCCGGGTAGTACCCGCGCTTGGAGTAGTACGAGTAGCGCAGGTTGTAGTCGCCGATCTTGACGTGGTGCGTGTTCTCCAGGTGGTGCTCACTGGGCTGGTGCGCGTCTTCCGACGAGCGGCCGTAAGGCGGCGGCGAGGCCGACGACGCCGAGACCGACGGCGACGCGGAGCCCGAGTCCGAGCCTGAGCCCGAGCTAGACGCCGCGCCGTCGCGCAGCAGCCCTTCGCTGCGGTGCGTGTCGGCCGTGCTGCCGTCCTTGTGCGGCGACGACTGGACGGCCGCCGCCTCGTCCACCGCCACGGGCTGCAGCGGCAGCGGCTCGGCCGGCTTGGAGCCGCGCGGCGTCGTCGCGTCCGTGGAGCAGCAGTTCCCCATCCTGGCGGCCAGAACTCCCGCTTGCGCTGCGCTCAGCACTCTCCTGTTTGCCGCTGCTTGCTGCTTGCTGCTGCTTGCCTCGCCTACGGATTCCGCACTCTTGGCCTTCCCGCTTTCCCTTTGCTTTCCGCACTGACTCGGGCCCGCAGTTGCGCGCTTTTCGCCTTCTCCACAACTGGCCTGTCTGATTGTTGCCCGTGACGCGACTTCCCATTGGCCGCCCGCCCAGCGGAAGAGAGCGGCGACCTACACCCGCGGTTGCGGGCTCCAGCGTTTGCGGCGCGCGGATTGGTCGAAAGGCACCGGATATCCCCACATGCTGGACGGGGGGACGAGACGCCTACCGCTACAAGCTGGACGCCGACTGACCTCTGCAAATGAATATCTGGAGCCTCGGGGGGACGGATGGCATGTTCGAGGAGACAAGCAGCGTGAACAACGAAGCCAGAAGCGCACGTTCGGATCGTAAGCCAACCGACGCCAAAAGAAGGTGCCAGCCCTATCTGGCCGAGCGGGAGAGATCATGCTTGGTTCTGCGCTTTACTATGCGCGGCACTGCGCGCGGGCCTTCAGTCGCAGACACCGATTTGAGGAGATGCCAGGCGAGCACTTCCCGCTCCTCCTCTGTACCTGCTTACACTTTATGCGCAGTTCGGCACCAAGTTGTGGCAATATCTGCTCCCGCGGTCGAAAAGCCGCAGCAGGCGTCCCATCGTCGCGGAGGGGCGCGGGAAGCCCAACGTAGGATAGAGAAGGAGCCCAAAACGGCCCAGATTGGGTCAGTGCACGGCGTTTTTGGGCGCTACGAGACACTTTTTTCGGGCATAGGCAAGGCGCACTCCAAACCCGGCGTGTCGCCCTGTCTGTACCACATACGCCGAGTTTAGGCGTACTCCAGCAAATTATTCAGGGCCTCACAGGTATCAAGCAAGCAGTCCCCGAAGAACACACATTGACCGCAAGAGGTAGTTCAACTCCGGTTGGAATGCCACGGGTACGCTGCTTTCTTCGGCGGATTTAGATAAGAGAGGACCGAGGCTTTCGCGCACCTCCTGCGAGAAGAGGTTTACGGCCGAAGCAGTCCGAGTTCCGGTTGTGTGCGTGCGCAGCGGCTTTGAAGCTGCCGATTTAAAAAGTTCGATCACGCCGGAACAAATGTAATACGATTAACCCGGCTTTTGGGCCTGAAGAGGCGCCGTGGTGACCTTGAAAGACTGCCGCATAATGATTATCAGATCCAGCCATAGACCGAAGGAGTCCCGGCAGCGCCGCAAAGGGTGCCCCCACGACTGGGCGATCTTTCCGACACGTTCCGAAAGGCAGCTTGGAAAGGCTGTGGCAGGCCAATTGGGCGTTTGGAAAACTCGGCCTTTCGGCTGACACACTCGCACGCCCTCCCGGTGCCCAGCGCGCGCGCCACTTGGCCGGTGTCACAAGCACGAATGACAGCAGCAGTAATCTGCGTGTGTGGTGGCGTGAGCGCCGGCTGTGACGGGGTTGTCACCAGAGACATACCGGTTTCGTATCTTCCACGGGACATTCATCTGATTCCTCTCTCAGATTGGATTTGCCGAGATTTTCATGCAATTTGTCGCCATCCACCAATCGGCGCATCAAATCTACAACATTAACTGGCATACGTTATCGTCCTAGGCTAATGCGAGGACCAGAACGACCCAATCTACCGATACAAGTGATATCTTCCCGCTAATCACAGACGCGTATCCGTCCCGTGAAGTGCCGCAACCAAGAAGAACAGCACCAAAGCCTTCCTTCTCTTCTTAGGCGCCACTAGCCGCAGGCAGCGCTTGGACCTCGCGCTGTGACGCCATGGCGCGCACCGAGAGGCCGCTGCGACCCTGGAGCTGGGCGCGCATCGACGGCCGAAACGTGTTCGCCGTGCCCACGCAGAGCGAGATCCGCGTGTACGATAGCGTCGACTTCATCCTGTTGCACCGCCTGGCGCCGTCGGGCCACCGCGCGCCCGTGGCGCTGGTGCGCTGGAGCGCCTTCCACGGCAAGCTGGCCTCGCTCTCGGCCGCGCAAATCATGGTGCACGCGCCGCAGCGTGACCCAGCGTCACGTACACGCGTCAGCTTTGTGCCCATCGTGGACTTCCGCCTGGGCGAGGCGCGCGTGGCCATCCGCGGACTCGCCTTCTCCCGGTGCGCCGACGAGTTGCTCTTCTGTGGGCGCCACGTGGGCGTCGGCAAGCTGGACGTGCGCGCCCGTGCGCAGGACGCCTACGGTGGCTTCTGCGAGGACGAGCCGGGCGACGGCCGCATGCTCTGGGAGCAACGCTCGGCCGCCTGCGACGTGGCCAAGTTCTCCCCCTCCGCCTTTGTGTTCGCGACGCTCAAGATCCGCCACTCCAGCGTGCAGGTCTGGCGTATGGCGCGCTGCTCTCGTGGGCCAGAGGCGAGCTCTGCGCTGTACGATCCTTGCGAACGGCAAGACGGTCCGCAGCAAACAGTGGCGCGCGTGGAGGAGCTGGCGCACCCGGACCCGGTCGTGTACTTCTCGTGGAAGCCTTCGACGACGCAGTGGGTCTCGGCGCACGAATCGGACGGTACCCGCAAGGCGCAGTGGTTTGAGCCCGCGAGGATCCTGCTGACGTGTACCACGACGCGCACCATTCGCATCTGGACCGAGAATGCCGACAAGGAGGCCGATGGCCACATGCCGTGCTTCACGCCGGTGTTGCTCTTTGAGCCGCCGCATCCCATCGATAACTTCCGCTGGGTACTCTCCAAAAACCGCAACATCAGCGACGAGAGCTTCCGCGTCGTGGATGACAGCAAGGACCAACACACGGACTGGATCTCGGGCGTGGATCAGCACGGTATCCTGCGTCTATGGCGGGTAGTGGGCATTGTCTCGCTCACCCCGTCGGTGGAGGAGACATCGCTTCGAATCAAGGTGAACGGCGAGGACGACAGCCAGCGTGGAGGGGGCACCGCCAAGCCACGGAAGAAGCCGCTGGTGCGGCTGGGCGAGGTCTGCGTGATGGCTTACTTTTCACAGAATTACTTTGGCATGCCGTCCAAGTTCGACATTGTGCTGCAGCGCGCTGACCACATCATCCTGTCGCTGGATGTGGCTGTGGGAGGAGGTGGTGATCCCCCATGCATCAAAAAGAAGTCGTGGTATCGGAGCCACCTCGGCGCTATCTCAGCACTCTCGGCGCACCCTTCGCTGCCCCTGATTGCCAGCGTGGACGCGCACCCGAGCGAGAATGACGACTGCTCCAGCGCCCATGAGATTCTTGTGTTCTGGATCTCGTTCTCCGCCTTCTCGGCCGAGTCCCGGCTCATTCCGTCCGGTGTATTGAGCTGCACGGACGATATCAACGACGGAAACGATGGTGCAGCCAAGAAAGACTGCGGGCCGGTGCTCTGTGTCCAGTGGGTGCCAACGCTGCACTTTGACGCGACGCCACTGCTGCTTGTGGCCTTCAAGTCAGGGCTCGTTAGCGTCTACGGGCGGTCTGCAGATGCTGCTGGAGTCGTGTCTTCACCATTGCAGCCATTGCCTGCGCAGCGCCAGAGACTGCTTCGATCGCCAAGCCTGTCGCCGTGGACATTTTACGACTATACGACTGGTGAATCGCGGGCTGAATACGAGATTGCACCGGTGAAGCCAGCGACCTCAGAGCTAGGAGTCCAACTCGAGGGCAAGGACGGAAAGCTGCTCGTCTCGCGAGTCAACTCAAGCGACCAGTTCATCAAACAAGTTGTGCCGGGCGATGAACTCGTGGGCATCAACAACAAGAGCGTGGTTGGCAAAGATCCCGAGGAGGTTCTCACTCTGATCGATCTCCTCCCGCCCGAGAACACGATGCTAATGCGGTTTCGAGCAGCATCTGTGCTGAGTCGCCAGGAATCGACAGAGAGGTCAAGCTCGACGGAGGAACCACGCACGGAGAACTCCGCGGACTCGGAGCAGCCCACACCCAGCGATGGCCGGCCTGGTCCGGCCTCATCAATCCCGTTTATACTAAAATACAGCAGCGGTGGCGCTAATGACAAGTCATCAGCAACGGAAGCCTCCGACCAACAAGTGGAGGAATCTGCGGCTGAACTGAGACGAGGACTTGTGCCCATGCTGGAGGATCAAGGTTCGCTGAGCCCACGGGATTCAGACAATGTGGTCCATGCCGGCTCGGTGTCGACTTATGGTGGCTGGCAGCAGCTCCTTCGCGTCAAGGCGGCCGCGTCACTGTCGTCGCTGTGCTGCTGTCCGGCGTACGCGGACGATGGTGAATATATCCCTGACGCAGTGGTGATATTCGGCATCACGTCGCTTCCGGGAAAGTTGTGCGCCTGGAAGGGGATCCGCGGCAGCGTGTCGCACTCGTTTGAGCTTGCTTCGCTGCAAATTCGAGACGCATCTATCGAGCGGAAGTGCGACATCACCTCCATTGCAGGTGAGAGGGACTATCGGCAACGCGCGTTTACCAGCAAACGGGTCGAAGGCCACGACGGATTGAACTCGCTGCTCTTCATCGGTGATGCTACCGGGGATATCGAGCACTGGCGATGCCATATCTCTGGTGACGGCATCAGTTTCACAATGATGAGTTCCTGCCAAGTGAGTCAGAGACGATCACCTGTACCGCCACTCGGCAATGCAGAAGGGACCCTCAACTCGCCCGTCTCCTTCTGCCGGCGCGGGTACGTCTCCACTGACCAAGCCGAAGGAACAGGAGCGAGCACAACGGCTACTGTTTGGCCGCTCGGCGTTCGGCACATCGAAGTGGATGATCCAAACCGAGTTGCCGTACTACATGCAGAACGGCCGGATGAACTTCATGTGTTCGAAGGAGAGTCCGGGTTGGGAATCTTGCGACTGGAAGAGTTCATTCCATCCAGTGGCCGGGGTAATGTTCTGGGCTTCTCCTGGTGCAATTCGCACGTCGAGTTCAACGTGGACGCCCTTGCCGTGCGCTACGAGTCGGCGATGGTCATTTACCAGTACGACATGAACCTGCACCGCTGGGCGCAAATCGGAGAAGACATCGTGAGCCCACTGTCAATTTTCGACTGCACACGGGATTCGTCGGCGCTATTGATCGGAGGTGGGTATGTGCAAGCTGCAAACTCCAACGAGGCTTCAGCAAAACACAGATTCGCCATTTCGAACGAGATGCCCGTAGTTATGGGCAAGTGGGACGAGCCTGGGAGCCTTCTACAGTACTCGATGGACTGGAAAGCTGCCGAATCCCCACAGAAACTTCCCGTTTGGCACCCGTACGTGATTCTGACGACCCTCTTTGGGATGCACGCACGCGTCGGTGAGAAGGACACGTCGCTCGCGGGAGACGAGCCCACGTACGAATTCTCCAGGGCTTTTAAAGATGCGATCCAAATGCTGAAGCTGCTTGCGAAGGTCATCGAGGACGACATGTCGGCACACGCCAGCGCGCGCAGCGGTGTGCTAGCATACACCGCAACGGGTCCAACTCGTGCAGACACTGACACCGATACTGACACTGACACCACCGACGGGGTCGATTTTGGCTTATCTCGGAGTGGTGCACCAGACCCCATTGGTCGATACTCGACGTCTGTCCACCGAAGTGCAGACGTGGATAAAGCGGAGAACCTGTTCGCAATGCCGACGCGCACCAGCCAGTCGTACCAGCGAGGGTTTGATTTCCTCGCAGAGCGCGAAGCGGCGGAAACCACCGCCAACGAGCTACAAAGCATGACACCGGCAGAAGTGGTGATAGTGCAGACGGCGATTGACACGCTGCTCCTCGGGAAGGCCCACGCCGTCGCAGCGAACGCGGCGGTTCTGTTCACATCCTTCAGCGAAGAACACTTGCTGGAGATGAAGGCGATCTTACGCTATGTGGAGGCGATCCAGGCGCTCGGCTTCGATCTGGACGCTTCGCCTGCCGACCTTGGCGCCAAGCGGTTTTTCTCGATGGATGTGTTTGCCAAGTCGCTGAAAAGGGTCATGATGGAGCATGGTAGCAGTGGCGCCTCCGACGGCAGCAGCTCTCTTCAAGTCGCGGCATGCGGCAACAGTTTGAGCAACGAGGCAGAAGAATCCTCGTCATGGTGCCCAAGCCTGGGGGAGACACCCTCGTCTGGCTTTCTGTGGGCTCTTCACTCGGACGCACAGCAGTTCCTGTGGGAGCATTGCATTCGATCGGAGATGTCGTGGGAGGACCTTCGTCCAATGTGGCTCGGGCTTTGGGTCAAAGACGTGAAGGACTTGCGCGGGATTGTGGAAAGGTGCGCATTCCACTATGCCTTCGCTGCTTTGCCTCCGTTCGTTGACGAGGGGAAGCACTGATCACCGTTCTGTTATCACTCTGCTACTGGGTTTCCATCTGCAATCTGTGCAGGTGTGCCAAGCTGTCTTACACGAGAACAAAGGACGCGATGAGCATCTGTTTGTACTACGTCGCGTTGGGAAAGAAGAACGTGTTGAGTGCGCTGGCAAAGTTTTCGAGATCGGATCGCAACAAGGTGCGCACTCCATGTTGTGCTCTTTCATATTCCAAGCACATTGGGGGTGTAATTATCTAATGAGTTTGTCTGTGCTGAAATGTGTGCTTCTGAATGCTAGACACTCGCATCATTCCTAGAAAACGACTTCTCGCAGGAGCGCTGGACCAACGCCGCCGTCAGGAATGCCTATTCGCTACTCGGCAAGCAACACTACGAAGAAGCAGCGGCCTTCTTCCTTCTGTGCGATCCCCCACGAATCCAAGAAGCCGTTCGCGTGCTGGCCGTGCGTTTGGCAGACCCCAGTCTGGCGCTGGTGATCGCGAGGCTGGTCGAGTATCGCACGAGTGATAGTTTCCGGTATGATTTCATCAGCACGGCGGCGCAGTCGGAGATAACACCCGCTGGGGCTGTTACGAAGGAGCTCCTGCGGCAGGACGTGGTCCCGCTGTTCCGTCGAAAACGCGATAAATGGCTGGAAAGCTGCGCGCTCTGGTGGCTGGAAGACTTTGAACAAGCGTGCGCAGCACTGCTTCCGCAGTCTCAAGAGGTAGATGTCTACGGAGACGAGCATGGTCCTACGTGTGAGAGCGACGACCTCGCGACCAGCGCAGCGCGAGCGACCCATTTCTACGTCAACCTCACATCCATTACGATCTACTTCCAGTACCTCCATTCGAGCGTCAACTCGCCCATGCTGAGCTGGGCCATGAAGAAGATGCAGCAGCAAGCCTCCCATGACACTCTGCTGTCGCCTCACGCCTCGTCCAAACGGCGCCACCAGCTCGCTTCGCACGCTGATATTGAGCACGCCTTCTCCTTTGCTGCGTACGTGTGCAAGCGAAGTGGTCTGAGCGATACGGCGCTCGTGGAGATGCTGCAGGCACGGCACCTAGTGAACATCCATGCGCGGTTCGAGATCTCGGCGATTGAATCGACGAGCGACAGAAATAACGGGCTCCTCGACAAGGAACAAGAGCTCAATTTCGCCGAGCAGCCGACGTCACCACGGTTTCGACCGTCACTGAAAACCCACTGGCGGACAGCCAGCGACTTGTCGATCGTCACTTCTTCGAGCTCTTCACCCGATCGAGCAGCCTTGGGTGCATCACCGCGACGACGAATGAGCGACTTGAACGAGTCACTCAGCTTATTGAACATTGACTTGGCAGCAAAGGACGCAAAACCGTCACCGCTTCGTCGAGCAAGTACAGCCAACTGGTCTAAACTCTTGCAGTCGGAGAAAGCAATTCCGTCGGCACCATGGCTCAAGGCACAGATCGCGGACATTGAGTGCCGGCGGTGGGCATCGTCCGCCTTCGTGGGGAAAATGATCGGCATTCGCGTAGCGAGAGAGATGATCAGCCACTTCCGAGTCGAGCTTGACCTGTGGTTTCGTCATGGCGAAGACGATGACAGTGAGGCTGTCACCTCCACTATCACAGCGGTTGCGAATCCCACACAGAGGCGACACCGTCGCTCCAAGCTGCACAAGGATTTTTTGTCGGAGCTGTGTGCTCCGCTTTGCGAGCAGTTTCAGGTGGATCGCAAGTATGTGTATGAGGCGGCACTAGCGGTGATGCACCCGCATGCATACCTGCACATCGTCGAGGTCTGCTTCCTTCTGTCGGAGTTGAAGCGAGCATCGACACTACGGAAGTGGATCCAGTACGTGTCGCTGTCGATGCTGCACTCGTGCTCGACGTTTGCATCGTGCAGCATCACCGAAGACGTGTACCGAGACTGGGAAGGGCTCACGATTCAGCTCTGCTACATTCTGAATCTCGACGCAGAGGGTCAGATCAGCATCTCACCACTGGTGGTGGCGTACATCAACGTCGCAGTTCGTACGGGCACAATCTTCCTGGGGTGGGCGCGGCAGAGATCGGATCTGGTTCGTGAGGCTGTCTCACTCCCCTTCAACACGCAGTGTGCGAGTGATGACTCGTCCTCGGGCACGCCGTTCTCGTCGCTTAGCTCTTTCGCGTTCGAGAAGAACGTGGGGCTCATTCGCAATCTCGAGCGAGGCATTGACACCAGCAGATCTACGAGAAAGAGGCGCAACAGTCAGTCCTTTGTGAAAAGCTTCGGGTTCACGTTCCTGGGCACCGTCGCGTCGCACGTCCTAGAAGAGGAAAACATCTCGCTCTTGTCGTGGGGAGGCATGGACAAATCGGCAAACCACCACCAGTTCAAGATCCGCAAGATGTACACATTGATTCTCATGGTGTCGGTGCTTCGGACAATGTACGCGCGGGCGACACTCTTTCTCGGTACCTTTCAGGGAATCCGAGAGGAAGAAGAGAAGGACGAAGGCGAGGGCGAACTGGACATTTCGAGCTCGCTGTTTACCCCTCGGAAGCTGTGGAAAGCACTGGGCGAAGGTCCTCTGGACGGGATCAAGCGGTGGTACGCGTTGATTGAGTCCCACTTGCGATGCGAGTTCGATTACTCGGTGAAGGAAGTGCAGTGCCTCTGTGGTCTCTACGGTCTGGATAACGCCGCGTTGGAACGCAGCTCGGTTTCAAGCACGAATGGGAAGTTGGTGCTTCCTCGGGAAGGCCCCAGCGCTAGTGATGATGAGGATTTTGGTGATTGGAGTGAGCAGGAGGTGGGGCATGGTGACACGAAAATTAGGGCTGAACACAGTACTGCTTTTGAGGACACGTGTGGACAACGTGAGGTGGAGCGCGCCGACACATTGGAGGGGTTCCTTCACGACATTGGCATGAACCGCGAGCTTCATTCGGCGATGGTGAAGTCGAGTGATGACTACGTGCTGCTGCTGATGCAAAGTGCTGGCTTTGGAGTCCAGATGACGCAGCGCCGCTTCCGTGCTGACCCCCGCGTATACACGAAGAGTTTCTTGCTGGGAGACGCCTTTGACTGGTTTAAGCGGCATGGGATCTTCCCGAGCGGTAGTGATGGCAACGAGGACGACAATGAAGAGGGTGTCGTCAAGGGCCACGCGTTTCTGACGCGATGCTGCAAGCACCGCAAGCTACGCCTGCTGGTGGCGCACCGAGGCGAAGACGCCCAGATGTTCCCTCTGGACCCTCATGTAACCTCGAGCCGCAGCCACAGCCATAGCAACGCGTCAGAGGTCAACTTGTTAGCAGGTGTGGAGTGCAAACTCGGCTCACACAAGGTTCCCGATGCGCTACGCCACCAAGCCATGATGTTCGTGGACCCGTGGGAAGTGGAGGCCGAGTGGAATGTGCGCCGGTACATGCACAACATGGAGATGCCGCTGCACGTCGAGCTGGGGTGGGACCGTCTGAGCCCCATCTGCTTGGAGACTTGCGACGACATTATCGAGTCGGTGTTCGCGGACCCAGACTTGGTGGCCATGTGGAAGGCCACTGGCGGCGAAGGGTGGCTAGTCACGGCCATCACGCAGTACCAACTCGACGGCGTGCACTCGTACCGCACGCACCACCAGTACAAGCGCCTCGGTCTTGATGTGAAGAACGAACCCAGGATCCCTTTCCTTGTGGAGGCGCATTCTCGTGCGCAAAGGAACGCCATGTTCCAGGAGGCGGGCTTACCGCACCGCTTTGTCGGCGTCGTCACCGTAAGCACCACCCTCGGCACGAAGCTTCAATTTCGTAGGGACTGATCAGCGTTGGTTATGTTCATTTGCGCACACAGGTGGAGCTGGTGGAAGCAAAAGAACTGATCTCGTGTGGCTGGCTGACGCAATGGGTAAGTTGCAACGAGCATGAGCTTGTCGGTATCTCCGTCCTTCCACGTCTGCTCAACCAATGCACTAACATGCGTTGATGTGTTTGCTTGCTCCAGAGCAACGCGTACGTGTTCTTGGAGCTCGTGCATCCCGAAGAGAAGGCGAGGGAAACGGCGGAGGAGTGGAGTCTGCAGACCTATCGCAGCAAGGTGGGCGAGGGCGGCGTGAATCCGCGGTGGAGCGCGTTCGACAACAAATTCCCATTCCGCTTTGCCATCCCCACGCACAGCGCGCACGTCCACTCCTCGCAAGGCGCTCACAGCGGTGGTGCTGCCGACCGAACTGCTCGACGGGCAGCAACTCAACTATGGGACGCGCGCATCACGGAGAGCAACCGCACGTCAGTGGATGCGCTCGATGCGCTCATTCCGTCCGTGTTCTCGGGCCCGCCGACGGTTCTGCGCTGCTCCGTGTACCAGAAGAACAAGGTGTTGAGCCACCAGTTCATGGGGAGAGGAGAGGTTCGTGTTCGCGCTCGTTTAGAGCGATGCTCCATTGGGTCTTGTGCTTCGTACTGACGATGCATGTCTGCTGTACCAGGTCTCGCTACACGCGCTGACGTCAGGGAGTCCCATGGACTGTTGGTTGCCGCTGGAGGACACGGCCAGCGGCTCGGTGCACGTGCGCATTGCGCTGTCCTTCCCGCTCATGTGCTCCTTCACGGCCGGTAAGCACGAACTGGAAGATCTACGGTGACGAGGTGATCGCAGGCTTGTAGTGGCGATGGAAGAATCCATCAGCAGGTCTCGAGGGCGTTCTTGCGTTACGAAGCGGAGCTGCGTAACTTAATGACTCCTATGAGAGCTCGAGTGCTGCGAGGTGCATGTCGCCGAAGCACACAGTGCAATCCAGCAGCAGGTCCTGCATCAGCGCATTGCACAGGTCAGTGCAAACTGCAGACGAAGCCGCATTGGGACGTGCTCAACCTCCCCGGCAGAGACGAAGAAAAGCAGCAAGTGGCCAGCCTTACCGAGTTGTGTCCGACACGCTCAGCGATGGAAGGGAAGTAGGTCCGCACGGCGTCAACAGCCTTGGCGTCGGTCTGGCGCAGATAAAACTCGGGTCAGTCAGTTGGCTGCCCGCGTCGCGCAGTCGAACGAGCTTACCCAAGCGCATACAGAGACAACGGACGGACCAGTAGCAGCGACGGCTCGAACGTGAGTTCATCACTGTCCAGAGAGCACAAGTCGCCGCCCGTCTTGCGCACCACCAACGTCGTCTCCTTGGCCATCTACAGCGTCATGCATCCCGCGGCCGAGTCAGTCAGCCGCATGCAAGCGTCAGTAGGAAGCGGGAGGGCTCATTGCCCAGCTCAGCGCACCTTGAAGTGCATGACCGTGACGCGGAACTCCTGATACCCGCCGTCTGGGCACTGCACGCTACGCCCATGGCATCCACAGACGCGGAACACACGAGTCAACTACGACTGGAGGTGGCTTGCTTTTGCCCACGAGTGCGAGCTCCCACGCACCAAGCGTCCACGGGGAGCTCCTCGCCCAGCAGCCCGAGCTGCGAAGATCCGTCCGCGCCGAAGAAGTAGCCCTGGAACCACGCGTTGTCATCGCCCGGGAAGCAGAGCGCCGCGCGGCCGACACCGCCCGAAAAGGCCGCCGCCATCTCGCCTTGGCTCGTGCACTCGTCTTCGTGTTATCATGGGTCGGAAACTACCATTTGGGTACAGATACCGGTATACCGGCGGTAAATCGCTCTTTTCGCTTGTGGCAAATACGACAGAAGGTGAAAGGGAGAAGGCGTGGATGACGGAGCTGCACTGCCTGACAGGCGCGCCACAGCTCGTGCGCGCGGCGCGGAAGATCAACCTGGGCGTGCTTCCCGTGCAGCCACCATCCTATATCTACCACCGCGCGGAGCTGGACGCGCATGGGCTATCGTGGGTGGTGTTGCAACCACCGGCGGACGGCGCAGTGACCGGCGCCGAGGTCGTGGGCGCCGCCATTGCCGAGCTGCAGACCGAGCGCGACGGGCGACAAAGCGTGCAGCTGCGTACACTGGCCGTACCAGCTCGTTGTCGCCGCTCGGGAGTCGGTCGCCAGCTTGTGGAGAGAGTTATCCAACAGGCGCGAGAGGTCCGAGGGCAGGCGCCACCAGGACAAGAAGGCCCCGAGTGTGTGCAGCTGCATGTGCACGTGGCGAACGAGGACGCCCAAGCTTTCTACACGGCGCTGGGCTTCCAGGAAAAGGCGCGGATCGAGAACTACTACCGCCGTCTTGAGCCACGCGCCGCGCTCGTCCTGCAGTACACACTGTTGTGAACCAACTGGTTCGTCCAGTCATGCGACGCTCCTCGAGTCCAGCTTCGATTGGACAGTCGACTCCAGCCAGTCGAGTGGAGGACAACGGAGGACAACACGGCAAAAAGATTCGTACAAGATCACATAGAGCTTGGGGGTCGTCGGCCAGCCTCGACGCTACACTGTACTAGTAGGCGATGAACCAGCGAAAACCAGCCGAGCAGGTCGAACGTCCACCAGTGTCCCCTCAGTCTCAATAGTAGGCCTTGAAAGTGGCCTGCGAGAACTCGTCGAAGCTCATGCTGTTGTCCCAGCGCGAGAGCAGCGGCGGCACGCGCTTGGGCAAGTTCTCCGTCTTGCCCGCATCTTCAGGAGAGCGAGCCCCGTCGCCACTGGGTACGGCCATGCGTTCCTCGGGCAGCGGCTGCATGAAGACAGCCAGCGTCTCGCGGTTCACGCCCGGCACTTGCGGCCCACGCACGGCGTGTGGTGTGGCCTGCAGCTCGCCTCCTGACAGCACTTGCGACGTCTCGCCGATCTGGTACACGAGGTGGCCGGGCGGGATGTTGGCCTTGAGGATCTCGCCCCGCCGGTTCTTCACGTAGAGCCCGGCGGCCTTGTCTGGGTTGGGCACGGCCGCACCCTCCGCGTCCGTGAACATGGCCTGCACAAGCCCCGTGAGCGCGCCGTGGTCGTTGTGCCAGCCGCACCAGGCGAACGAGTCTTCCAGGGACGTGGCCGCCTGCTGCGCCGCGATTTGCTCCTCCGTCAGCGAGTAATAGTGCAACAGTCTGCAGACAAAGACACCCAGTCACAACGTCAGTGCCATGGATCCAAGCGGGAGGAGGAGGTGGTGACGGTGTGCGTACCTAGCCTTGGAGCACTTGCCCGTGCTGATGATGCGATGCAGCTTGCCGCGCTCGTAACTGGGCGACTTGGACTGCAGCAGGACAGGCACAAGCACAGTGGCGATACTTTTGAGTACTTGTGCGGTGGACTCTGTGTGGTGGACTGACGCGCCAGTACACCACGCGCAAGAACGCACCTCGACGAACTTGTCGCACTGGTGCGCCACGAGGACGCCCGTGTCTACGATAAGCTGGCCGAGCTGCATGAAGGCCGACTCGAGCGCCGGCAGCTCCTGCGGCCAAATGTTGGCGTGGTAGAAGGACGGGTACTTGGCCACGAGCTGCTTGTCGCCGCCGGACAGGTCGTTCGTCTCAGGGTTGTTGTAGTACGAGCCCTTGGAGAAGTCGGGCTTGCCCTGCAGGTTCTCCTTGCCGTGGCTCCAGCCGAAGCTGTAATAGGCCTCGGGCAGCGTGCACTTTTCCTTCACCTCGTCCGGCAGGTTGGCGAATCTGCGCAGTCCCCACAAAAGACACATCCAAATGCACACACACGTCAGTAGCCCACCACTTCCTTCCACGCCAGGCCGCGAGTGCGATACTTACTTGAAGGCCAGCGGCAGCAGGTCGTCGCGCTTGGGGTTGAGGCCGGGCACGCCGCTCACCACGAGGATGCCCATGCCTGCGTAGCCAAAGGCCTCCTCGATGGCGGCCGAGAGGTCAGCCTTGCGCACCAGGTCCTCGTAGGCCACGGCGGGCACGTCGCGCGCCTCCACCACGTCGTTGTACTGCGGGGCCATTGGACGGACAAGCACGAAGCAGGCAGCGGCGTCTCCAGGTGCGCTGGTCTCGGTGGCCAATGCACAAATGGGAGGGTGAAAGGCAGCGAAGAAGACCGACGGATGTGAATGTGCGGCGGTAAGTATTCGGTGTATTCCGGCGTAAGCATTCCGGTGATGGCTCGGCCGTGGATTGGCTGATCGGGTTTACTGCCTTTTTGGGTCGGTTTCCAGCCAATCAACCGCGACATTTTCAAGTGATTCGGTCAAATGATACTTTTCCACCCAGCCAAACGCTCTTTTTCTACGAGTAAATGTGTCGGCCAATCACTGGCTAACGCTTGACAGCTAAATGTAGACGAGTGAAGCCATTGCACCCCCAAGACCACATGGCTACATCTTGCTGCGCTCCCCTATCAGGACCAAGTTCCAACGAAGCAACGCGTGGCCCTCCACCTTATCTGCTCATCAGCCTCGGCGCTAGAGCAGAAACCAATGGACCCGGTCTTCGAATGAACTTGGTATTCAGTCAAACTCATCTGTTCTCATGTCCGCCAACACGTTCGACACAATTGACCTGTGTCGGGTTGTAGCCATCCCAGGCAAACCAGTCCGTCGGTCCACGTCAGCGCTCGCTTCAGCTCCCCCTGCTACGTCCACGAGGCCATTCTGTGCCTGTCAGCATCCCCACGCACCCGGCTTCCCACCTGGAGTTGTTGCTAGTACTCCACCTCCGACATCTTGAGCGCCATGAGCAGCGCGTCTTCCTCGGACATCAGCTCCATGCTGCCGTCCGTCGTGGCCGCTGCTCCACGCCGTTGTCTTCCCGTAGTGGCCGTCGTCGTCGTCTTGCGCTTCTTGGCAGCCGTTGACCCAGCGGTTGGCTTGGTAGCTGTGCTCCTAGGCCGCTTAGGCGGCCGTTTGGCCTCCGGAGACTTCGCAGCGGTAGCAGCTTCACTCCCGGCGACTGCTACCTTTGCTGCCCTCGTCGGCGATGGCTTCTTCGGAGTACTGGTCGTCGTCGTCACAGTTTTCTTCGTCTCTTGCTTCTTCTCCTGGGCCGAAAGTGTACGCTGGGCAGGTTCTGCTGCAGCATCACGAGCCCTGGCGTCCGCACTACCGACGGCCGCAGTGGTCCCCTGCGCTGCGCTGACCTCAGCGATCATCTCAGTAGCAGGAACAGCGCTGCTCTTGCCATCGGTGCCGGCTATCAGCGGCGAGAACTGCAGTTGATGCGGTGTATGCGGCCCCTGCTGGTCCTCACGGTCCGTATTCGCCAGCTGCGATTTCTTGGTCTGCTGTGGTTGCTTGCCCTTGGCCTTGGATGTCTGCGCCTTCATCCCTGAACTTCCTCGCGTAGCTGACGTGGCTGCAGTCGCCAACTGCTGTTGCACTGCCACTGGGTCACGAGACCCACCAGATGCCATGCTAATAGACTCGCGCTGCGGTGCTGGATGTTTGGGACGTGTTGAGCGCCGCTTGTCCCCCGCCTCAGACAGTCGGATGGCCTCTTTGATAGCGTCTTCTTCCGTCAAGCCCAGTTGGTACTCGTAGAGCTGGAAGGCCGCGGTTTGGTCCACCACCACGTCCTGGTACGCACACGGAGATTGCTTCGTCTTTGTCTTGGCCGGCGAGTGTGCTGACGAAGGTTTGGGAGAAACGCTCTTCGGCTCCTTCTTCACAACCCTCGTCTTCGTTTTCTGTGCTGCCGACGTGCTAGCAGTAGATTGTACCTTCTTCTTCCCCGTTTGCGCAGTAGTGGACGAGATACTAGCCGGTCCCTTGAGCTCGTCCGCCCCGTTACTGGAGCCAGCGGAGGTAGCCTTGGGCTTCGTGACGGTCGTTGTCTTCTTCCCAGCGGTTGTGTTGCTATTAGTCTTTGCTTCGACGCTTCGCTTCTTCGTGTCTTTGGATGGCAGTGCGCGCTTCTTGCCCTTGCCAGTCTTCGCTTCTGCGGGAGCCTTGGTTTTGGCCTTCGTCTTGCCTGACCCACTGATATTCTTTGCCGAAGATCCTGAACGAGCAGCATCTTTAGACGGTAACATTGACAAGCCTGGCGTAGCTTTGCTCGTCGATGCCACACCACCGCTACCAGCTCCGGTGGACGGTGCTGGTAGTTTGAGCTCGGACATTTGGATGGCCAACGCGATCGCATCTTCTTCTGACAGGTCCATTTGGTACTCACTCATGAGTCGCACTTCCTCAGCATTCATTGGCGCTGCGCGGCCCCCCCTTTCCTCGTCTGCGTGGTCTTCGGACCCGGACACGCTGACGCGATCGTCGTCTGAGCTGTCCTCGCCCATTATGCGCGACAACTCCGAGTCCGAAACCTCTTCTTCGTCCTCGTCGCTCTCGTACTCGGCCTCTTCCTCTTCGTCCACGACGTCCTCCACGTCATCGTCGTCGACCACCAGTGTCGCCTTCTTTTTCCCCTTTCTGAGAACCTTGGAAGCCTCAAGCTTCGCCTTGGGTCGTTTCCTTTTGTCCTTGCTCAGAGACGTGAGCGTGCCCATGACCTTCGCAAAGCTGCCGAGCGTGCGATTCTTGCGCCAAGCACTCACAGCAGCAATCGGCACGCCGCCAGCCTTTTTACCCGACGGCTTCTTGGGTACCCGGTGCGACCCCGTGGCCGCGAAAATCTTCTTCGGACGACCGATCTTCTTGGACGGCGGTAGGAAGTATCTCGTGATCAGATTGTCCAGATCATCTTGCAATTCAAGAAGCAGCACGAGTCCGGCGTGACCTGCAGCCGCTAGGTAGCACGGGTACTCACCCGCTGTGGTAGAAGTCAACCGAAGACGATGAAGCGCTGCGTCTCGCTCACAGAACTCCCTTGCTGCTGGGCTCACAGCGTCGGATGAGCCCAGAATCGTGTGCTTGTCGAAGGAAACGCTCAGCTCCTTGTACGGCTGCTCCACGTTGGCATCCTTGCGGCCCGAGAGCCGGCAGATCTCCACGCAGTTCTGCGGCGCACGATATAGCTTCTTGCCCGGCGCGGCCCGAATACTACCAGATGTACAGGACGAAAGCAGCAACGGCGTGGCACCGTGACGTCCGAACTGCAGGTCCCAGACGGGTGAGTCGATCTGCGGGTGGAAGTGCAGCTTCTGGTAGCTGCCGGTTAGGATGTCGTAGATGTAGATGGAGCCTTGATCGCCTGAGATCTGGATGGATGTGTGGTTCATCCACAGCAACGTCAGCCCCCACGTCGAGCGAATCCGGTGCGAGCGCAGACACAGTCGTGGCTCACGGATGTCCCACACCTTGAATACCGAGTCCTGTGGCCACAACAAGGAAAAAAAAACATACACACGTTTACAACAATCCGATGGAAGCGTTAGTGTCAACGTTGACACCTTCCAGATGGAAGAAACAACGCCAAAAGCAAACGCACATTGCCAGTGGTAGCGAAGAGGTTCTCATCGAACGGAGACCAGGCCACGGCTCGGATAGCCACCCAGCCTCGACCCCAATCAAAGGGCTCTTGCTTCCCGATTGTGTCCGCTGGTCAACCAAACGCATAGAATCCAGATAGACGAGCAGTTTCACAGTCAGCGCTATCGCCATAACTGCAATATGGGTCCTGTGACAGTGCCGACGATGGCGCGTACCGTCTTGATAACGTCTCTGTGGCTCTAATGGTTCTGCCGTCTTGTCCCGTGGTGGCTCCACATCGACGCTCTCTCGCTCGCGCATGGCCGCTTCGATGTTCCAGAGCGACACAGAGCCTGCACGACACAGAGATAGGCAACAAGACCGAAACAACGTCAAAGCTCGTGTCAGAAAATCTGCTGAATCCGAACACGCCCATAGCATACCACAGTGAGCCGTCCGTACCATCCGATCCGCCCGTGAGAAGCAGATTCCACTTGTGAGGCGACCACTGCAAGCTCAGCTGCAGAATATGCGGCAGCTTGGCGACAACCACGGGGGCCAGAGTCTCCACGATGCAAGCAGCGTCTTTGCTACTCTGTGGCTGCGTCTGTAGCCGCTCAATCGGCGGCTTGGGCACCTCAAAGACACGCAGACTGCCGTCTCCGAAGCAAACGGCCAGCACGCCCAGCAGCGAGCTCTGGAGCTCTTGATGCGGCAGTTTCTCCGCTAGAGGGCACCACTGCAGGTCCCACGCCACATTACTGCTGTGATCGATGGCGTACACCAGTCTCGGCTTCGCTGCCGCGTCCACGGACTTCCCCGCGCCTCCTTTCCGAGCGTTTGGACTGGGTCTGGGCGTGCCTAAGTGCATTGGCACGGCCCAAATCTGGATGAGGTTGCGCCCGCCTTCTTGCACGGCGTAGTAGTGGTCGGGCGCCGCCGTCTTGACCAGCTTGCCGTCGCTATCGACCTGGCACGGAGGGTGCGCCGCCAGCGCCAGATAGCGCCACTGTAGCGCCTCCGACTCACCCATGTGCTCGCCGTCCGCCTCGGAACTGCTACTGGTGTTGCTGGGCGCTGTGGTGGCGCCCAGCGTCTCCACCTCGCCATTGCACTTGCCTTTCGAGGCACTCTTCTTGCTCGCCGACGCGCCTTTCTTGACTGGTTGCGCCTTCTTCTTGGCGCCTTTGTTCGCGCTCTTGGTGGTCTTGACCGCGCTCTTCTTGCCTTGCCCGCCCTTGACACGGCGCGCTTTGCCACTCGCCGCCGGCTTGCGCCGCCCGCGCTTCTGGGGGACGTCGGTACTATCAGGAGGCGGTGGGGAGCTGGCAGTTGACGGCTGTGGCAGCCAATCCATGGCCCACACGGGGCCGCCGACGTTTAGCGCCATCCGGTCACCGCCAGTCAGACACGCACTCTCGAACGGCGGCAGCTCCACCACGTTGGCGTCGGCCACTTCCGCTCCAGTTGCCGCCGTTGGCGTGGAATCGTCGCTCTGCTCTTGGCTGGTCTCGAGTGGCTCCTGGGAAGATGGGGACGCCGTCGCAGACACGGCCGATGCCGGCGCGTTCTGCGATCGATCTCCACGTATCGAGAGGCGAATGCGCTGCATGTAGGCGCCGTGGGGCACGTCGTGCCGCCACGCTTCGAGCGCCATGCTCGCCTTTGAGCTGCTGCTCGCCATGGCCAAAGTGCACGGGCTCGATTGGCCGATCGGTTTCCGCTTTCCGGCCAAACCGGTAAACGGACACCAGCAAGCAACGTTTTGGATTGGTCGAGCGTTCGCGTACTTACCGCTCTGAGATACCGGTGACTAAACTTCCCGGTAATTACACGAGATGGGATTTTGTATCCCGAAAGGTCAATTGCCGCGAACTATTGAACCAAGGTTGAAGCGTTGCCGAACCTCTTCAGGCATGGTGAAAATGGAGGCTGGTGTCGCCAGTCGCTCGGCGCTTGGCGCGCTGCAGACCTTCAGCAGAGCCTTGCCCCCGTTAACTGAGCACCGCGCGGATGGCGGCTGCGACCCCCACGCGCTGTCGGCGGCCGTAACTCCGGTACCGGCGCACGAGTTAGCAGCGGGCTTCCCGTTCTCCGAGGAGATGCAGGTGGTGCGACAACTGCAGCGCAAGTGCGAGGACGAGCGC